>JAHIAM010001778.1:0-33804 GCA_021605205.1 Aegilops longissima
CAGGGCAGGTCATGTGGCGCATTCGGACCAAAGTACGGCCGAACATGTCGGGGAAAAGATTCACATGGTGGGGCACTAGTCCCTCTAGCAGCTCGGATGAGGGGGAAGCACTCCCACAATTTCCCAAGGCTGCCACAAGGACAAGGAAGAAGAAGACCTCGAGTCGAAGATGAGGATTATGTGGTAGTGAGGATGAGGCCGTTCAAAAAGAAAGTGCTCAAGAAGAATACTCAACCCATTAAGCGGAATGATTCAAAAGGGGCGGTAACAACCAATGTCCAAAGCGAGTCTCCCTCAAGCTTCTTTGGAATCCCAACCAAAAACCTTCTCTTGAAGGAAAGAAAAAAAAGGAAAGGTCAAAACCATGGCGGTGATTGGGAAACCTTCTATGATGGAGGAAGAGGAAGAAGAAGAGGTTCTTGACCCACCAAGGCACAAAAGGATGGTGATGCCATAAATCGGGCTGCAACTTCAAAGCCCAAAGCTTCCCCAAGCCCAGAGTGCACCAAGAGGAATACGAGGTATACCAACAGGAGAAGAACAAGGCCCCAATGCATGGTTGATGCTGAGGAAGATGAAGAGGGCAGGTCCTAAGGAAGCTCAAACCCAAGATTCCAGACCACAATGATGCTCATCCATGGCTGAGAACATGAAGATCGGGAGAGATCATGGTTAGGCTATGGAGAATCGATCCATATGCCACGGAGAGAAGGACTGCTGGGTTGAGTTCCACACCAAGGAGCAGCGGGACTTCTATGAGACCATCTTATTGGATAAGAAGCCCATAGTTTGTGATATGAGGTGGGTCATTGGACCTACATTCAGGAGAATGAGAACACTATCTGGAGTGTATGATAGCTTTAGTGCTTGTGGAGTTGCAGATTTTGTTGGGCAGAAGCTCACAAATTGGAATAGCGATCTCATAATGCAATTCTACTCCACATCACATTTCTATCCGAGATGAGAGGATAGTTTGGATGTCATAAGGAGCGAGATATCGATCAACCATAGAGGAATGGGCAAGTCTGATCAATGCCCCCAAGGAAAATGAAGATGACTTGGACATTTATGCCAGAAGAAGATGGGACACAACTCAATGTCACGGATGTACAAGGAGATCCTGATGATGCACTTGAGTCTTTCAAGTTTGGATCAGTTCATTTTCTTCATCGAGGGCTGCCTACGATCAAGCTGGATCCTAAGGCACACTCTTTGCCCAAATCGGGTGACCACACCATGATCGGAGGGCATGCAATCAATTTGCTTCACATTTTTATGTGCCTCAGAAATTCAAAGTCATGAGCCTCATAGTTGAAACTATCAAGAGGACAATGGGACGGAGAAGAGGAGCTGTGGATATGCCCCAAGATTCAGGAGTTGATTAACTCAAAGATGGGCACGAGAAAGTATCATTGGATAAGGAACACATGGTTCTCTATCCACGACTTTGAGGACAATCAAGTTGTCATGATGAGAATGAACCATCATCGGTTACAAGCGCAAAAGAAGAAGGAGAAAGCAAGGGAAGAAAGGCTGCCAAGATGCCAACTCAAGCGGAGGCATCTGAATACTTTCGAAGAACAAGCGGGAGCAGGCTTAGTTACTTGATAGCATCAACTCTGCAGATTGAGAAAGGGTTGGCCACCTAACTCAAAACAGGAGAGCACAGGAAAGAATCATGGAACAAAAATTCTATGATCTTGATGTCAAAATGGCGAGATTGAGTCCAGCTATGGAGCAGCTACAGGATGACATGCGAGGAGAGGAAGGGCAGGACAACAGTGATGCATTTGCCCGAGTGCCACGAGCTCGAGTTCAGCTGCAGCAGTTCAAGACACGAGTCACTTCATCGGCTCAGGCGCCACCAGCTGAGCTCAGCGCCACCAACTCGGCACCAACTCCTTCAGCTCCTTCTACATCATTGAAGCCTTCGTTCTTGGAGTTCTCCGGACACCACCACCCGAAGACCAAGCACGAGAGCGATATAGTCCTATGCATTTTCTAGGAACTTTTGGTAACTTGTTGCCAAGGGGGAAAAATGTATAG
The DNA here is from genome assembly GCA_021605205.1 of Aegilops longissima. Taxonomy (NCBI): domain Eukaryota; kingdom Viridiplantae; phylum Streptophyta; class Magnoliopsida; order Poales; family Poaceae; genus Aegilops; species Aegilops longissima. The sequence continues at coordinate 2,047 of JAHIAM010001778.1, forward strand.
ATCATAGGCTTCGAGAGAGAGATTTGCTGCTTTTGTTCTCTCTTGTCTTCTTGGTTGAACTTTGTTTGCTTGAGATACTATGCAATTACCTGTTGAGACATTGATGATCATGTGTTTGATCATAAGCTACACTTATGCTCGTTATGATATTATCTTACTTATCCTATATGGTCATTCACTTTGCTTTGATGAGTGCATGTATTCAATCTCTCTTATTTTTGGCGCTCCACCAAGATGTATGTGACATGGAAGAGTAACCCATGAGCCTAATTCCTTGTGCATTTGCAGTCAAAGCAAATCTTAATATGCACAAATTTAGGGGAGCTCTTGCTTATCACATACTTCTCAAAGCGACGATGTTTTTCAAATTTTATTATCATTTGTCGAGCTTTGATCTATATGTTGTCATCAATTACCAAGGGGAGATTGAAAGTGCAACTATCCCTAGGTGGTTTTGGTAATTCATAACAACATATAGCTCATTGAGCTAATGCTATTCCAAGACAAATATTTCAGGAAAGCTCAATGAATGGCATGGCATGGATGATGAAAGTGGATCCCTCAAAGATCAAGGACAAAGGATTGGCTCAAGCTCAAAAGCTCAAGACTCTACATTTTACATTTTAGTGATCCAAGATCACATTGAGTCTATAGGAAAAGCCAATACTATCAAGGAGGGATGAGGTGTTGCTTAATGAGCCTCTTGCTTCATGTGCTTAGTGATATGCTCCAAAACCCTCCACTACTCTCACATCCACATATGACCTAAAACTAAAGTCAAACTCGGCCCTACCGATTCTTTCTATCCAGCGCCACGAGTTGGATGTCATAGCCACTGCCACAAACCCTAGGCAAATCGGTCTCACCGATAGGGATCTCAGTCTCACGAGATGGGATTATAATCTCTGTTTCCCTTAAGTAACGTTTGGTCTAACGAAGTGAGCGTCGGTCCACAGAGATTACAATGTAAACTCTCTTTCCCTTCGTAACTTTTAGGTCTCACGAAGAAATGAATCGGTCCCCCGAGTTTACGACCAACTCTCTGGTTAGCTAATTACCAAAATCGGCCTCCGAGTTTGTGTGTCAGTCACAAGAGATACGTTATGCCTAACCCTAACCATATCGGTCCTACCGAGTTGCATATCGGTCCACGAAAACCCTAACGGTCACTAGGTTTACTAAATCAGTCCGACCGAGTTTGATGATTCGGTCCCACGAGTTTGGTAAATTGTGTATAGCGGTTAGATTTTGTGTGGAGGCTATATATACCCCTCACCTACACTTCCAACTTACTAGTTCGAGAGAGAACCACCTACTCATGTGTTGAGGCCAAGATATTCCATTCCAACCATATGAATCTTGATCTCTAGCCTTCCCCAAGTTGCTTTCCACTCAAATCTTCTTTCCACCAAATCCGAATCCTGTGAGAGAGAGTTGAGTGTTGGGAGACTATCATTTGAAGCACAAGAGCAAGGAGTTCATCATCAACACACCATTTGTTACTTCTTGGAAGTGGTGTCTCCTAGATTGGCTAGGTGTCACTTGGGAGCCTCCGACAAGATTGTGGAGTTGAACCAAGGAGTTTGTAAGGGCAAGGAGATCGCCTACTTATGAAGATCTACCGCTAGTGAGGCAAGTCCTTGGCGGCGGCCATGGTGGGATAGACAAGGTTGCTTCTTCGTGGACCCTTCGTGGGTGGATCCCTCCATGGACTCGCGCAACCATTACCCTTCGTGGGTTAAAGTCTCCATCAACGTGGATGTATGATAGCACCACCTATCGGAACCACGACAAAAACATCTGTGTCTCCAATTGCGTTTGAATTCTCCAAACCCTTCCCTTTACATTCTTGCAAGTTGCATGCTTCATTTTCCGCTGCCTATATACTCTTTGCATGCTTGCTTGATTGCGTGAAGATTGCTTGACTTGCTTAAAGATAGCTAAAATCTGCCAAAGTCTAAAATTGGGAAAAGGTTAAGTTTTAGTTGGTCAGTAGTCTAATCACCCCCCTCTAGACATACTTCAAGGTCCTACACTTGGTACACAACATGGCATACATAATAGACCCTATGGCGAGGCATGGGGATGACACTCATCTTTTCCTATCTTACGCCGTGGTGTGGGCATTGAGCGTGCTCAATCTCACACCTGTCTGGCAAGAACCCTTCTTGGACTGATCCATATTGAACTTCTTCAATATATTGTCAAAGTGCGTGCTTTGTGAAAGACCAATGAGGCGTCTCGATCTATCTCTATAGATCTTGATGCCTAATATGTAACAACTTCTCAAGGTCCTTCATTGAAAACACTTATTCAAGTAGGCCTTTATGCTTTCCAAGTTCTATATCATTTCCCATCAATAGTATGTCATCCACATATAATATGAGAAATGCTACAGAGCTCCCCTCACTTTCTTGTAAACAGGCTTCTCCATAAATCTGCGTAAACCCAAAGCGCTTTGATTATCTCATCAAAGCAGATGTTCCAACTCGAGATGCTTGCACCAGCCCATAGATCGGCGTTGGAGCTTCCATACCTTGTCGACATTCTTAGGATCGACAAAACCTTCGGCTGCATCATATACAATTCTTCCTTAAGAAACCATTAAGGAATGCCGTTTTGGCGTCCATTTGCCATATCTCATAATCATAGAATGCGGCAATTGCTAACATGATTGGGACGGACTTCAGCTTGCTACGGTGAGAAGGTCTCATCATAGTCAACCCTTGAACTTATCGATAACCCTTAGCGACAAGCCGAAGTATATAGATGGTTACATTACCATCCGGCGTGTCTTCTTCTTAAAGATCCATTTATTTTATATGGCTCGCCGATCATCGGGCAAGTCTGTCAAAGTCCATGCCGTTTTCATACATGGATCCTATCTCGGATTTCATGGCTTCAAGCCATTTATCGGAATCAGGCCGCCATCGCTTCTTCATAGTTCAAGGTTCACCATTGTCTAACAACATGATTTCAGGGACAGGGTTGCGTACCACTGCAGTGCGAACGTGTCCTTGTGGACCCTCTGATTCGGTAGCAACTTCGATCTGAAGTTTCATGATCATCATCATTTACTTCCTCTCTAGTCGGTCTGGGCACCACTAAACATTTTCTTGAGCTGTGCTATGATGTCTACTACGCAACCTTCTTCTTGTAGCGTTGTTGGGCCTCCAAGTGCAGAGGTTTGTAGGACGATGAAAATTTCCCTCAAGTGGATGACCTAAGGTTTATCAATCCGTGGGGCGTGGGATGAAGATGGTCTCTCTCAAGCAACCTGCAGCGAAATAACAAAGAGTCTCTTGTCCCCAACACACCCAATACAATGGTAAATTGTATAGGTGCACTAGTTCAGCGAAGAGATGGTGATACAAGTGCAATATGGATGGTAGATATAGGTTTTTGTAATCTTAAAATATAAAAACAACAAGGTAACTAATGATAAAAGTGGCGTAAGCGGTATTGCAATGCATTGAAACAAGGCCTAGGGTTCATACTTTCACTAGTGCAAGTTCTCTCAACAATAATAACATAGTTGGATCATATAACTATCCCTCAACATGCAACAAAGAGTCACTTCAAAGTCACTAATAGCGGAGAACAAGCGAAGAGATTATGGTAAGTCTGAAACCACCTCAAAGTTATTCTTTCAATCAATCCATTGGGCTATTCCTATAAGTGTCACAAACAGCCCTAGAGTTAGTACTAGAATAACACCTTAAGACACAAATCAACCAAAACCCTAATGTCACCTAGATACTCCAATGTCACCTCAAGTATCGTGGGTATGATTATACGATATGCATCACACAATCTCAGATTCATCTATTCAACCAACACATAGAACCTCAAAAAGTACCCCAAAGTTTCTACCGGAGAATCAAGCGAAAATGTGTGCCAACCCCTATGCATAGGTTCATGGTAAAACCATAAGTTGATCACCAAAACATACATCAAGTGAATCACGTGATATCCCATTGTCACCACCAGATCGCACGGCAAGACATACATCAAGTGTTCTCAAATCATTAAAGACTCAATCCGATAAGATTACTTCAAAGGAAAACTCAATCCATTACAAGAGAGTAGAGGGAGAAGTAACATAAGATCCAACTATAATAGCAAAGCTCGTGATACATCAAGATCGTGCCAAATCAAGAACAGAGAGAGAGAGAGATCAAACACATAGCTAACACATAGCTCTGTACATACCCTCAGCCCGGTGAAATCTCCCTCCTCGTCATGGAGAACACGGGATGATGAAGATGGCCCTTGGTGAGGTTCCCCCTCCGGCGGTGCGAGCAAGTCCCGATTGGTTTTGAGTGGCTCGAGAGGCTTCGGCGGTGGAACTCCGATCTATTCTGTTCTTGATCGTTTTAGGGTATATGGATATATATAGAGCGGAAGAAATCGTCGGGAGGCACGAGGGGCCACGAGGGTGGAGGCCACGCCCTACCTCGTGGCTCCCTCGTTTCTCTGACGTGCACTCAGAATCCATCGGGTAGCTTTCCTTCCAAAATAACTTCTCCAGTTGGTTTCATTCCGTTTCGACTCCGTTTGATATTCCTTTTCTTGAAACACTTTGAAACAACGGAAAAAATAAGGCGGCTTGCTTGGGCTCAGGGTCAATAGGTTAGTCCCAAAAATAATATAAAAGTGCATAATAAACCCCATAAACATCCAAAGCATAATATAATAGCATGGAACAATAAAAATTATAGATACATTGGAGCGTATCACGCTACTCTCGGTTCAAGAGGCAATACTTCATCAAGTTCTACTTTCCTCCCTTACTTCTTTGAGAAAACTCTTTCTCTAGAAAGGATCCATTCTTAACAAAAGATCTTGCCTTGGATCTGAGGTAAAAAGTATACCCAATAGTTTCCTTAGGGTATCCTATGAAGGCGCATTTTTTGATTCGGGTTCGAGCTTGTCGGGTTGAAGTTTCTTGACATAAGCATCGCACCCCAAACTTTCGAAAGCGACAACTTGGGTTTCTTCCCAAACCACAGTTCATACGGTGTCGTCTCAGCAGTTCGATGGAGCCCTATTTAAAGTGAATGCGGCGGTCTCTATAGCATAACCCCAAAATGATAGCGGTAGATCGGTGAGACATCATAGATCGCACCATATCCAATAGAGTCGACTTCTGACGTTCGGACACACCATTCTGCTGAGTGTTCAGAACGGCGTGAGTTGTGAAAAATTCCACATTTCCTTAAGTGCGTGCCAAATTAAGTGACTCAAATATTCTCCCCCGATCTGATCGTAACAACTTGATTTTCTCATCACGTTGATTCTCAACCTCTCTCTGAAATTCCTTGAACTTTTCAAAGGTCTCATACTTGTGTTTCATTAAGTAGACATACCCATATCTACTTAAGTCATCGGTGAGGGTGAGAACATACTTGATAACCACCTGTGAGCCTCAATGCTCATTGGACCCTTTTATCAGTATGTATGATTTCCAATAAGTTGGTTGCTCGCTCCATTGTTCGGAAGCGGAGTCTTGGTCATTTGCCCATGAGGCATGGTTACATACGTGTCAAATGATTCATAATCAAGAGACTCCAAAGTCCATCTGCATGGAGTTTCTTCATGCGTTGACACCAATGTGACCAGTGGCAATGCCACAAGTATGTGGGGCTATCATTATCAAGCTTACATCTTTTGGCATTCACACTATGGATATGTAACATCACGTTCGAGATTCAATAAGAATAAACCATTGACCAATGCTTGCATGACCATAAAACATGTCTCTCATATAAATAGAACAACCATTATTCTCAGATTTAAATGAGTAGCCATCTCGCATTAAGCGAGATCCGGATACAATGTTCATGCTCAAAGCTGGTACTAAATAACAATTATTGAGGTTTAAAACTAACCCGTAGGTAAATGTAGAGGTAGCGTGCCGGCAGCGATCACATCGACCTTGGAACCATTCGACGGCGCATTGTCACCTCGTCCTTCGCCGATCTCGCTTATACGCAGCTCTGTTTTGAGTTACAAATATGAGCAACGCGCGGTATCAAATACCGGGGAGCTACTACGGCTGGTTAGTTACACATCAATATGTATATCACATATACCTTTGGTATTGCGGCCTTCTTATCCGCTAAGTACTTGGGGCAGTTCCGCTTCGGTGGTGTTTCCTTGCAATAAAGCACTCCGATCTCGGGCTTGGGTCCATGCTTTGGCTTCTTCCCTTGGCAAGCGGCTTACCGTCTTGCGGCAACTCCTTGCCCGTCCTTCTTGAAGTTCTTCTTACCCTTGCCTTTCTTGAACTTAGTGGTTTTATTCACCATCAACACTTGATGTTCCTTTTGATCTCCACCTCCCTGATTTCAGCATTGAATATACATCGAGAATGGTCTTTTCCGTCCCTTGCATACTGAAGTTCATCACAAAGCTCTTGTAGCTAGGTGGGAGTATTGAAGGATTCTATCAACGACATCATCCGGAGATTAACTCCCAGCTGAGATAAGCGGTTGTACAACCGATTATTTGGAGTATGCTGCTTTCGTGAGAACTATTCTCCTCCATCTTACAAGCTGTAGAACTTGTCGGAACTTCATATCTCGACCGGGCATGAGCTTGGAAAACCATTTTCAGCTCTTGGAACAGCTCATATGCTCGCTGCTCAAAGCGCTTTTGGAGCCCTGGTTCTAAGTCATAAAGCATGCCGCCGAACCAGGAGTAATCATCACTACGTCTTGAGTTCTTTGGGAAAACAGTGCTTCACCTAGCGGTGCATCAAGGACATATGCTTTCTTGGCAGCTATGAGGATAATCCTCGAGTTCTGAGACCCGATCCTTGTAGTTGCTGCCATCGTCTTTCGACTTGGTTTTCTCTAGGGCAGCGTTGAAGTTGAGGGCAACATTAGCGTGGGCCATTTGATCTACAAGACATATTGCAAAGTTTTAGACTATGTTCATGATAATTAAGTTCATCTAATCAAATTATTTAATGAACTCCAACTCAGATAGACATCTCTCTAGTCATCTAAGTGATACATGATCCGAGTCAACTAGGCTGCTACGTCTTGAGCTTGCGTTGGTTTCCCTCGAAGAGGAGGGGATGATGCAGCACAGTAGCGTAAGTATTTCCCTCAGTTTTTGAGAACCAAGGTATCAATCCAGTAGGAGGCCATCGCAAGTCCTCGTACTGCACAAAATGATAGCTACTGCAACCATGCGATTAGGGGTTGTCAATCCCTTCACGACCGCTTACGAGTGAGATCGATAGAGATAATATTTTTGGTATTTTGGTATAAAGGCGCAAAATGAAAAGTAAAAGCAAAGTAAAAACAAAGCAAGTAAATAAAGTGATGGAATTGATATGATGAGAATAGACCGGGGCCATAGGTTTCACTAGTGGCTTCTCTCAAGAACATAGATATTCTAGGTGGGTGAACAAATTACATTGAGCAATTGTGAGAATTGAGCATAGTTATGAGGTTATCTAGGTATGATCATGTATATAGGAATCACGTCAAGAGACAAGTAGACCGAACGATTCGCATCTACTACTATTACTCCACTCATCGACCGCTATCCGACATGCATCTAGAGTATTAAGTTAAAAAACAGAGTAACGCCTTAAGCAAGATGACATGATGTAGAGGAATAAATTCATGCAATATGATAAATACCCCATCTTGTTATCCTCGATGGCAACAATACAATCGTGCCTTGCAACCCTTCTGTCACTAGGTAAGGACAACACAAGATTGAACCCAAAGCTAAGCACTTCTCCCATTGCAAGAACTACCAATCTAGTTGGCCAAACCAAGCGGATAATTCAAAGAGACTTGCAAAGATAACTCAATCATTCATAAAAGAGTTCGAGAGAAGAATCAAATATTTTCCATAGATAAGCCGGACCATAAACCCACAATCCATCGGTCTCAACAAACACACAAAAAGAAGATTACATCGAATAGATCTCCACGAGAGAGGGAGAACATTGTATTGAGATCCAAAAAGAGAAAAGCCATCTAGCTACTAGCTATGGACCGAAGGTATGAAGTAAACTACTCACACTTCATCGGAGGGGCTATGGTGTTGATGTAGAAGCCCTCCATGGTGGATGCCCCTCCGTGAGCTCGAACAGGCTCCAAGATGGGATCTCGTGGATACTGAGGAAGTCTGCGGCGGTGGAATTAGTTTTGGCTCCTCCTCGATCCGTTGAGAGTGCGTGGTATATATAGGAGGAAGAATGCGTCGATTGGGCGTCGGGGGCCCACGAGTGAGGCGCCCTCCACCCTCGTGACCGCCTCCGCACTTCTTGGAGTAGGGTCCAAGTCTCTGGATCACGTTCGGTGAGAAGATCATGTTCGGTGAGAAGATCACGTTCGAAGGTTTCATTCGTTTGGACTCCGTTTGATATTCCGTTTCTTGAAACACTGAAATAGGCAAAAACAGCAATTACAGGCTGGGCCTCCGGTTAATAGGTTAGTCCCAAAAGTAATATAAAGTGGAAAATAAAGCCCAATATAGTCCAAAACAGTAGATAAAGTAGCATGGAGCAATCAAAAATTATAGATACGTTGGAGCGTGTCGGGCATCTAAGCTTAATTCCCTTAGTCCTCGAGTAGGTAAATGATAAAGAGAATTTTTGATGCGGGTGATACTTTGGCATAATTTCAGTATAAATCTTCTTACTAGTGATATGAATATTCAGATCCGAAGATTTAAGACAAAATTTCATATTGACATAAAATAATAATAATACTTCAACCATACTAATCAAAGTAATTATGTCATCTCAAAATAACATAGCCAAAAGCTCATCCCTACAAAATCATATGGTTAGGCTATGCTTCATTTTCTTCACACAAAGATGTTCCCAACTTCTATACCCCGATGACAAGCCAAGCAATTGTTTCATACTCAAATAATCTCAAATTCTTTCAACCTTTCGCAATACATGGCCTGAGCCATGGGTATAGCACTATGGGTGGAATAGAAATATGATGATGGGATTGTGTGGAGAAGACAAAAAGGAGAAAAATCTCATATCGACGAGGATAATCAACGGGATATGGAGATGCCCATCAATTGATGTCAACATGAGGAGTAGGGATTGCCATGCAGCGGATGCACTAGAGCTATAAGTATATGAAAGCTCTACAAAAGAAACTAAGTGGGTGTGCATCCAACTTGCTTGCTCACGAAGACCTAGGGCACTTTGAGGAAGCCCATCATTGGAATATACAAGCCAAGTTCTATAATGAAAATTCCCACTAGTATATGAAAGTGACAAAATGAGAGACTCTCTATTATGAAGATCTTAGTGCTACTTTGAAGCACAATATATGAGACTCACTACATGAAGAACAAGGTGCTACTTTGAAGCACAATATATGAGACTCACTACATGAAGAACAAGGTGCTACTTTGAAGCACAAGTGTGGTAAAAAGATAGTAGCATTGTCCCTTCTCTCTTTCTCTCATTTTTTATTATATAATTTTTTGTTTGGGCCTTTTCTCTCTCTTTTTTTGGCCTCTTTTTTTTATTTCGTCCGGAGTCTCATCCCGACTTATGGGGGAATCATAGTCTCCATCATCCTTTCCTCACTTGGGACAATGCTCTAATAATGATGATCATCACACTTTTGTTTCTATTACAACTCAACAATTACAACTCGAAACTTAGAACAAAATATGACCCTATATGAATGCCTCCGGCGGTGTACCGGGATGGTGCAATGAATCAAGAGTGGCATGTATGGAAAATAATGCATGGTGGCTTTGCCACAAATACGATGTCAGCTACATGATCATGCAATGGCAATATAACAAAAGTAATGTATGTCATAATAATGATGATGGAAGTTGCATGGCAATATATCTCGGAATGGCTATGAAAATACCATGATAGGTAGGTATGGTGGTTGTTTTGAGGAAGATATAAGGAGGTTTATGTGTGAAAGAGCGTATCATATCACGGGGTTTGGATGCACCGGCGAAGTTTGCACCAAATCTCAAGGTGAGAAAGGGCAATGCACGGTACCGAAGAGGCTAGCAAGTGCGGAAAGATAAAAGTGCGTATAATGCATGGGCTCAACATTAGTCAAAAGAACTCATATACTTACTGCAAAAATTTAGAAGCCATCAAAAATCAAGTACTACGCACAATGATCCTAGGGGGATAGATTGGTAGGAAAAGACCATCGCTCGTCCCCGACCGCCACTCATAAGGATGCACAAGCCGGTACACTTCATGCTTCAAATTTGTTACACAACTTTACCCATACGTGCATGCTCTGGGACTTGCAAACTTCAACACAAGTATTTCTCAAATTCACAATTATCAACTAACTACGGCATTAATATTATTACCTCCATATCTCAAAACAATTATTAAGCATTAAATTTATCTTAGTATTCAATTCACTCAAAAGAAAGTTTCACATATCTCGAACACCAAGTATATTAACATTGAGCAAATTACCATGCTATTAACGACTCTCAAAATGATCTAAGTGAAGCATGAGAGATCAAGTTTCTTTAAAACAAATCCACCACCATGCTCTAAAAGATCTAAGTGAAGTACTAGAGCAAAACTATCAAGCTCAAAAGATATAAGTGAAGCACTCTGAGCAAAATTATCAAGCTCAAAAGATATAAGTGAAGCACATAGAGTATTCTAACAAATTCCAATTCATGTATGGCCCTCTCAAAGGTGTGTACAGCAAGGATGATTGTGGTAAACTAACAAGCAAAGGCGCATAAATAATACGAGGCGCTCCAAGCAAAACACATACGAGACGCGCCCTCCACCCTCGTGACCGCCTCTGGCTCTTCTTGGAGTAGGGTCCAAGTCTCCTGGATCACGTTCGGTGAGAAGATCACATTCCCGAAGGTTTCATTCCGTGACTCCGTTTGATATTCCGTTTCTTCGAAACACTGAAATAGGCAAAAAAACAGCAATTATGGGCTGGGCCTCCGGTTAATAGGTTAGTCCCAAAAGTAATATAAAAATGGAAAGTAAAGCCCAATATAGTCCAAAACGGTAGATAAAGTAGCATGGAGCAATCAAAAATTATAGATACGTTGGAGACGTATCATAGGCCGTGTCCGATCAACACGTGAGACGGACTAGTCATCATCGATGAACATATTCATGTTGATCGTATGTTCTATCTGAGTCATGTTCGACCTTGGTCTTCCGTGTTAGAGGCCATATGTACATGCTAGGCTCGTCAAGTCATCCTAAGTGTATTGCGTGTGTAAATCTGGCTTACACCCGTTGTATCGACGTTAGAACCTATCACACCCGATCATCACGTGGTGCTTGAACAACAGACCTTAGCAACTGCACGATTAGGGGAAACACAATTCTTGATATTTTAATGAGGGATCATCTTATTTATGCTACCGTCGTTCTAACCAAATAAGATGTAAAAACATGATAAACATCACATGCAATCAAATAGTGACATGATATGGCCAATATCATTTTGCTCCTTTGATCTCCATCTTGGTATCATGATCATCATCATCACCGACTTAACACCATGATCTCCATCATCATGATCTTTGTAGATCATGTCTTCATGAAGTTGTCTCGTCAACTATTACTTCTACTACTATGGCTAACGTTTTAGCAATAAAGTAAAGTAATTACATGACGTTTATGTTGACACGCAGGTCATAAATAAATTAAGACAACTCCTATGGCTCTGCCGGTTGTCATACTCATCGACATGCAAGTCGTGATTCCTATGACAAGAACATGATCAATCTCATACATCATATATCATTCATCACATCCTTTTGGCCATATCACATCACGGCATATCTTGCGAGAAACAAGTTAGGCGTCCTCTAATTGTTGTTGCAAATTTTTACGTGGCTGCTATAGGTTTCTTAGCAAGAACGTTTCTTACCTACACCAAAACCACAGCGTGATATGCCAATTTCTATTTACCCTTCATAAGGACCCTTTTCATTGAATCCGATCCGACTAAAGTAGGAGAGGCAGACACCGCTAGCCACCTTATGCAACTAGTGCATGTCGATCGGTGGAACACGTCTCCGTAAATGTATGCGTGTAAGGTCGGTCCGGGCGCTTCATCCCACGATGCCACGGATCAAGATAAGACTAGTAACGTCAAGTAAATTGACAAAATCGCGCCCAACAACTTGTGTTCTACTCGTGCATAGAAACTACGCATCGACCTAGCTCATGATGCCACTCTTGGGAATCGTGGCAAAATTTAAAATTTTCTCGCATCACCAAGATCAATCTATGGAGTCATCTAGCAATGAGAGAGAGAGGTGCATCTACATACCCTTGTGGTCGCGGCGGAGCGTTCAAGAGAATGGGGTTGATGGAGTCGTACTACGTCGTGATCCAAATCACCGATGATCCTAGCACAGGCGATAACACCTCCGCATTCAAGCGCCGTGCAGATGAGCAGATGGCGTCTCCTCCTTCTTGATCCAGCAAGGGGAGGAGAAGTTGATGGAGATCAACAAGCTGACGGTTTGGTGGTGGAAGCAGCGAGTTCGATGGGGCTTCACCAAGTGCTCTTGGAGGAGGAAGAGGTGTCACGGGAGGAGAGGGAGGCACCAGGGCTTAGGGTGCGGTGATAACCCACAAGTATAGGGATCGCAAGCAGCTTTCGAGTGGTAGAGTATTCAACCCAAATTTATTGATTCGACACAAGGGGAGCCAAAGAATATTCTCAAGTATTAGCAGCTGAGTTGTCAATTCAACCACACCTAGAAACTTAGTATCTGCAGCAAGTGTTTAGTAGCAAAGTAATATGATAGTGGTGGTAGCGGTAACAAAAGTAAAGACAACAAAGTAATGTTTTGGTATTTTGTAGTGATTGTAATAGTAACAAGCGGAAAAGTAAATAAGCGAGAACAAGTATATGGAAGCTCGTAGGCACCGGATCGATGATGGATAATTATGCGGATGTGGTTCGTCATGTAGCAGATCATAACATGGGTGACCTGAGAACTAGCTCCAATTCATCAATGTAATGTAGGCATATTCTGAATATAGTCATACGTGCTTATGGAAAAGAACTTGCATGACATCTTTTGTCATTGCCCTCCGTGGCAGCGCGGGTCCTATTGAAACTAAGGGATATTAAGGCCTCCTTTTAATAGAGAACGAGAACAAAGCATTAGCACATAGTGAATACATGAACTCCTCAAACTATGGTCATCACCGAAGTATCCTGATTATTGTCACCGGGGTTGTCGGATCATAACACATAATAGGTGACTATAGACTTGCAAGATAGGATCAAGAACTCACATATATTCATGAAAACATAATAGGTTCAGATCTGAAATCATGGCACTCGGGCCCTAGTGACAAGCATTAAGCATAGCAAAGTCATAGCAACATCAATCTCGAACATAGTGGATACTAGGGATCAAACCCTAACAAAACTAACTTCGATTACATGATAAATCGCATCCAACCCATCACCGTCTAGCAAGCCTACAATGGAATTACTCACGCTACGACGGTGAGCATCATGAAATTGGTGATGGAGGATGGTTGATGATGACGACGGCGAATCCCCTCTCCGGACCCCGAGCGGACTCGGATCAGCCCTCCCGAGAGGTTTTAGGGCTTGGCGGTGGCTCAGTGTCGTAAAACGATGATTTCTTCCTCCTATTTTTCTCTCCCGAAAGCCAATATAGAGTTGGAGTTGGCGTCGGAAGGTGTCGAGGGCCCACGAGGTGAGGCGCGCCCTAGAGGGTGCCCCGCTATCGTGGGCAGAAGTGGGCCCCTGGTCTTCATCTTTAGCGAGGATTTTTATTATTTTTATAAGACATCCCATGGAGTTTCAGTTATTCCGAGAACTTTTGTTTTACGCACATAAAACAACATCATGGCAATTCTGAAAACGACGTTAGTCCGGGTTAGTTCCATTCAAATCATACAAGTTAGAGTCCAAAACAAGGGCAAAAGTGTTTGGAAAAGTAGATCTGACGGAGGCGTATCATGCGGCTGCCCTCCCTCCCTCCACTATATATAGGGGCTGGGCGCATGCCCCTGGAGATCCCATCTGGAGGGGGGCCTCAGGAGCAGCCCCTTTAGGGTTTCAACCGGGGCATGCCCCTCAAAACAACGGCCCCTAGGGTTTCAACCCTAGGCGCCTTGAGCCCTTGGGTGGGCGCACCAGCCACCCGGGGCTGGTTCCCCACGCCACTTCAGCCCATGGGGCCCTCAGGATAGTGGCCCCACCGGTGGACCCGGTGTTGGAGATATGCCCTAGAGGCAATCATGTATGATGATATTTCCTATGTGTTTATGAATAAAGATAGTCCTTGGACATTATCAATGATGTGTATCGGCAAATCACGTGACTTGTTTGTGGGACTATGCATTGTATGATGAGCTGTCCTAAAAGGTCCCTAGTCGAAAGAGGGCTGTGTGGTGCGGCCGAGCTAGACTAGCATATGACACGAGTCGATGGCTCGGTCTCACTAGCCATGGAGCATTGGATGCTAACGGATAATATGGACTTGGAAAGTCTGGTCGGATCCGACATAGTCGGATCCGAGTCGAATAAGGTCCGGTCGAGACGGAGACCCAACTATGAGGCAGCGATATGTCATCTGTGAGTCTCTAGTACAACATCGTTCTATGTCCTAAGACACAGTAGCGCATGTACTCGATGGTGACAGACTTGCTTTGGGCCGACCAAAGCGCTACTCCGTGGTGAGGTAGTTACAAAGGTAGGTTTCGGGTTTGTCCGATCCCATCTTTGCGAGACATGATCGACCAAGATGGGATTCGCCCCTCCGATCGGGAGATGTACTCTGGGCCCTCGTGTGATCGACCAGGAACAGCATGGTCAGCGACAAGGATTATGAGATAATCCGGACGATTGGTCATTATCCTTTGGAATGAGAAAGGTCGGGCTAGCACAAGGATGACATCTCGCCTTGAGCCACCGGCATATATCGTCTGCAAGGGCAGAAGTGTGACATGTTGCTACAGGTTAGCCTAACCAGCTTCATAGTATGCTTGGTGGTGGTACGCCCTTGCTAGAGGCCGCTACCAACCGTGCATGTCGAAGGTGATCGAACTGTGACCAAGCCGACTTGAACCTAAGGGTCCGCAGCAAGGAAGGAACCTCGAGGTCGAGTTCGTAGGACCTTTGGTCGGATGTGATCGAACTGGACTAGGAAGCGTGACCCGAATAGAATTTGGGCTTTAGGGTCCGTGCGAGGCCCAAGTGTTGAGCCAGCGACGGACGCCTATATAAAGTGGAGTCGTGCGGCACACTCAGGCCGTTGATACGCTTGCGTTCTTGGCTAGGGTTTGCATGTGTTGCGAATAGCCACCTCCTCGCCGCCGCGCTAATGTGATCGGACCTAGCAGTCCGCCGCCGAGCGTTCCTCCGCCGCAGCGGATACCGTTAGAGGTGGTGCACTTGCGCCGCTCGGCGTGAACTTCGTGCGTGGGATCGGACGACCGGCCGCTCGAGGAGATCGGACGAAGAAGGCGATACACTCGGACGGCGCTGCCCCAACTCTTCTTCGCTGCGGCACGCTGCCGCGTCTAGTGGTAACGAACTGTGATCCATCTCCGTAGCATGTTCTGGATGTTTCTGCGTGTAGGAATTTTTAATTTGCAGTCGGCGCACCCTCACGTAGAACCCAACACGGGACCCTTCCGGTGGTCGGTACAATACCGATGACCCTCGAAACTCTCCGGTGGCGGCTGGACTCCTATATATAAATCTTTACCTCCGGACCATTCGGAACCCCTCGTGATGTCAGGGATCTCATCGGGGACTCGAACAACTTTGGTTAACCGCACACTAATATCTCTACAACTCTAAGCGTCACAGACCTTAAGTGTGTAGACCCTACGGGTTCGAGACACATAGACATGACCGAGATAACTCTCGGTCAATAACCAACAGCGGGATCTGGATACCCATGTTGGCTCCCACATGCTCCACGATAATCTCATCGGATGAACCACGATGTCGATGATTCAATCAATCCCGTATACAAGTCCTTTGTCTATCGATGCGATACTACTAGAGATTTGATCGTCGGTATGCGATACCTTATTCAATCTCGTTCGGCGAAGTCTCTTTACCGTTCCGTAACACATCATCCTGTGAACAACTCCTTGATCATATTGAGCTCATTATGATGATGTCCTACGAGTGGGCCCAGAGATACCTCTCCGTCATCACGGAGTGACAAATCGATCTCGATTAGGTACCAACCCAAGCGATACTTTCGGGGATACCCGTAGTGTACCTCTATAGCCACCGGTTATGTTGTGGCGTTTGGCACACTCAAAGTACCCTACGGTATCCGGGGTTGCACAATCTCATGGTCTAAGGAAAGGATACTTGACATTAGAAAAGCTTTAGCGAAGGCGAACTACGATCTTGTGCTATGCTTGAGGATTGGGTCTTGTCCATCACATCATTATCCTAATGATGTGATCCCGTTATCATTGACATCCTATGTCCATGGTTAGGAAGCCGTAACCATCTATTGATCCACGAGCTAGTCAACTAGAGGCTCACCGAGGGACATCTGTGGTCTATGTATTCACACATGTATTACGATTTCCGGATAACACGATTATAGCATGAACAATAGACAATTATCATGAACAAGAAATATAATAATAACCTTTTTATTGTGCCTCTAGGGCATATTTCCAACATGGATCCTTGGGCGGATGCCACCAGCGGATTGCTACATGGAGACCACCGGCGACCAGGAGTTGTTAGGAGGTCCAGGCAGGAGGCCTTGCCTCTTCGATCGTGTTGCTTTTGTGCTAGCATTCTTAAGGCATCCTTCTTTAATTAATGTCTGTACTCGGATTTTGTTGCTTCCGCTGACTCTTGTGTATCGAGCTTGTATTCGAGCCCTCAAGGCCCCTGGCTTGCAATATAAAGGTTGTATTATTTTATTTGTGTCTAGAGTTGTGTTGTGATATCTTCCAGTGAGTCCACAGATCTTGGTCGTACACACATTTGCGTGCATGATTAGTGTCACGGTCAATCGAAGCGTCACAAATAGGTACCTCCTTCAGCCCTTTATAGTTTATAATCAACTCATCATTGTTAGCTTTCATTTGGTAAAACATCGTAAGCTTATCTCCTAGCGAACCCTAATCCATTGTTTTGTATAGAAAAATTACCATTAAGTTCAGAGATCTTATCAACCAAAATTTGGTAGGGACTCCTTTTCTCAAATTTTCATTATAGGCAACAAAATCAAGAGATTGTAATCTCATTATTTTCTCTTGATTAAAAAGGATCTCCTCTATGGGAGGATAACCAACATTAATTTTATAATGAGAAAAAAATTCGCTAGCTTCTTTCATGATAAATCTAAATTCCTGAGCTAAAAAAATAGTGGCGGCACGCTTGACTTGAGAGTGCTGAATATTACAAAACTCTAGGAAAATCCTTTGTATGCAAGGATGCATATGAACAAATCGTCTTCGAGTTCAGTTATGAGCAAAGTTATAGCATCATCAAGACTATTAGTTTTATGAAGAATAGATCCTCTTAGCATAGGTAGCGTGCGGCTGAAGTAAAGAAATCTTGAATAACACCTTTTCCAATAATATTACGCTACCAATACCGTTTTTTGTATGCATGCTAGTAGGTTCTTCATGAGGATCATTATTAGAAAAGTCATCAAAATTTTACTCAAGATTACTACTAACCTTTTCAATGAAAACTTCCTCGAGTTAGGACATGGTGGCAACAAACCGACCTAAGCAAGCGAGCATACAAAAAGCTAGCGGAAAAGATGAGCGGAAGAAGGCGAATAAAAGACAAATATTTTCGAAAATCATTTTAGAAGTGGAGGAGAGGAAAGCGAGAGGCAAATGGCGAATAATGTAATGCAAGAGATGAGAGTTTTATGATGGGTACTTGGTAGGCTTGGCGTGGAAGTCGCTGACAGCAGGCGCCAGAAATTCTTCCTCCTACTTCTTGAGCCTCGTTGGTTTTTCCTTGAAGAGGAAAGGGTGATGCATCATAGTAGAGATAAGTATTTCCCTCGATTAAGAACCAAGGTATCAATCCGATGGGAGAAAGCGAGCAGGTCCTCCATAGATACACTGCACAAACAATCAAACACTTGCACCCGGCCGCGATAAAGGGGTTGTCAATGCCTTCATGATCACTTGCAAAGGTGAGATCGATAGAGATAGATAAAACTAAGCGAAAGATAAAATATTTTTGGGTTTTTTGGTTTATAGGTCTGAAAATAAAAGATTGCAAAATAGTAGATCGAGAAACTAATATGATGGAAAATAGAACCACGGGGCCATAGGTTTCCCTAGAGGTTTCTCTCTTGAAGGCAAATAATGGTTGGGTGAACAAATTCTTGTCGAGGCAATCTATAGAAAAGTGCAAAGTTATGGCGATATCCAAGGCAATGATTATGCAATATAGGCATCGCGTCCGTATCAAAGTAGACCGACTCACTGCATCTACTACTATTACTCACACATCGACCGCTATCCAGCATGCATCTAGAGTATTAAGTTGATGAAGAACGAGTAGCATATAAGTAAGATGACATGATGTAGAGGAATAAACTCAAGCAATATGATGAAAACACCATCTTTTATCCTCGATGGCAACAATTTAATCGTGTCTTGCTACCCTACTTTGTCCTTTGGGTGAAATCACGCAAGATTGAACCCAAAGCTAGCACCTATCACATTGCAAGAAAAACCAATCTAGTTGGCCAAACCAAACCGATAATTCAAAGATAAATACAAAGATATCAAATCATGCATATAAGAATTCAGAGAATATTAAAATAATATTCATAGATAAGCTGATCATAAATCCACAATTCAACGGATCTCGACAAACACATAGCAAAGAGAAGATTACATCGGATAGATCACCAAGAACATCAAGGAGAACATGGTATTGAGAATCAAAGAGAGAAGAATCCATCTAGCTACTAGCTATGGACCCATAGGTGCATGATAAACTACTCACGCTTCATCGGAGGGCAATAGAGTTGATATAGATGCCCTCCGTGATTGAATCCCCTCGGCGGGATGCGAAAAAGGCCCCAAGATGGTATCTCATGAGTACATAAGGTTGCGGCGGTGGAGAAGTGTTTTGTGGATGCTTGAGGTTTTGGAATATATGTGAATATACAAGAGGAAGATCTAGGTTAGGGGAGTCACGAGGGGTCCACAAGGTAGGGGTGCCCCCAGTAGCCCTCCACCCTGTATTCGCCAAATGGCTCTTCGACTTCCTCCAAGTCCCACAGGTGTCTTCTGGTCCAAGAAAATCATCGTGAAACTTTATTCCGTTTAGTATTCCTTTTACTGTGAAGCTCAAAAACAAGGAAAAACTAAATGGCTATTGGGATCTAGGTTAATAAGTTAGTCCCAAAATAATACTCCTTAGTCCCAAAATAAGTGACTCAACTTTGTACTAGCTTTAGTACAAAGTTAGTACAAAATCAGTCACTTATTTTTGGACGGAAAATATAAAATCTTTTATTAATGCATATAAAACATCCAAAACAGATAATATAATAGCATGAAACATCAAAAATTATAGATACGTTGGTAACGTATCACTCCATCATCGTCGCCTCGCTGCCACTGCCTGGCGCTCCGGCGGCCGACCCGTTCGGCGCTCCCTGGCAGCAGGTCAGGAACCGGAAGGAGTGCCGGTCCTCGTCTCCCACCCAAGGTCGGCTAGCTTGCTTTCCCCTGCCCGCCGCGCTCCACCATTCCACCGTCACTCCATCGCTATTGTTACAACTGCGGTGAGGACGACGGCCACATCTCGTGCAATTGCACAAATCCGACCAAACGTGTGCACTGTGGTGGGTTTCATCGCATCTCCATGGTTGTACTGCGCCCGAGGAGCCCGTCGGGCATGCCTCCAGCAGCGTCGAGAACCTGCTGGCGCGGTGCATGCCTAAGCGTCCTCGACTCCCTATCGCCGCCCACTGGCGCGGTGCGGTTCCTGCCTGGGGCCCTGCTTCAGTGCAGGCGCTGCGACCCTCCACCTCCGCCTCCTTGCCCCCACGCGGCTGGGGCTCTCTCGTGATGGTAGGCGTTCGTGGGTGCAAGTGGCCTGCATCGCCTCTCTGCATTGTCCATCGGGGCGTGGATAGACGGACTTCTCTATCCCATTCGCGTCAGCGCTCCGCCGCGTTAAGCTTGACCCGGTGGTGGTATTGTGCTTCTCGGCAGGCGACCGATATATGCTATGCAGAAAATAAGATGTCGCGGCGGTGGTCATCTCCATCTCTGCTCGATCAAGTTGTGGACCTCGCCTCTTTGGCCCAGGCGCTGTTTGTGGAGTTCGATCTCGGCCCCCTCGACTTGTCCATCCATGCCTACTTCCCACAGGACTTCCTTGTCCTCTACAAGACCGTGTCCACGCAGGACAGGATGGTGACCAAATGGCATAACGACACACCGCAGTTCTTCGTTCTACTGCACCCTTGGCCGGCGGCAGGCGAGCGTGAGCATCGTGATGCCGTTCTCGATCGGTACCTCTTGTGGGCGTTCCGGCAAGCATGTGGACTAGATGCACCACTGATACGGTGCTCTGCGACCTTGAAATGGTGGTGAAGGTGGATGATGCGTGTGATGCTCGATCTGACATGGCCAACTTCAGCGTATGCCGCGGACCGATGACGGCGCTTGTCCCACACCGGCGTATTACGGTGGTGGAACCAGGCGGCGAGGTGGGTCGTAGGCATAGACGCTAATGCCCCCATCGATATACTCGGGAAGTTGAGCCGACCAAGATCAATGGTGTTTGCGGTGCGGCGGCCTCTCTGTCGTCTTTGTGATCGGATGATGATGATGAAGACAGCGAGGATGGTGGGACTGGCGGACCACCTGTGTTACGCGGCGTCTCGGTGCCGCCGGCGAAGCGGGGCATACTTTGGCCAGCCAAGGGCTCTGCCGGCACTATCGGCGAGCTAAGCGTGCCCTCCGTTAATGACGGCGACACCAGTTCAAAATTCGGCAGCCGTGGAGGTGCCCGCGTGTTCGATGGTTGTGTTGGCATCACAGATGGGCCCATTCTGATGTCCAAAGCATGATAGAAGATTGGAGCCTGAGAAGCCTCTCTTTGGCCAACATTGGATCGGGGCACGAGATCGAGAGGATAGTTGTGGGAAGCTGGCGGCCGTACAGGTCATGCTGTGACACTGTCTCCCCTACCAGCCCCCTTGTGAGAACAAGTGCAGGTGGGGTTACGCCTCATTGATGTTCGAGCGTGGCATAGTTTAAGCCGGTGGTATCTCACGACCAATGGGAACCGCCATCGGATCACAATTCGGTCGGCTTAGGCATTCAGCGTCAGAGACAATTGAGTTGTCCGCGATTGCTACCTCTTGAGCAACTGCGTTGGTTTTCCCTTGAAGAGGAAAGGGTGATGCAACAAAGTAAGCGTAAGTATTTCCCTCAATTTTTAGAACCAAGGTATCAATCATTAGGAGATCACGCTCAAGTCCCATGCACCTACACAAACAAATAAGAACCTTAGCAACCAACGCCATAAAGGGGTTGTCAATCCCTTCACGAGAGCACTTACGAGTGAGATCGATAGATTTTATAAGATAATATTTTGGTATTTTATGATAAAGATGCAAAGTAAAATAAGCGGCAATAGAAATAGCTAAGTGTTGGAAGATTAATATGATGGAAAATAGACCGGGGCCATAGGTTTCACTAGTGGCTTCTCTCAAGATAGCATAAGTATTACGGTGGGTAAGCAATTCTTGTCGAGCAATTGATAGAATTGAGCATAGTTATGAGAATATCTAGGTATGATCATGTATATAGGCATCACGTCCATGACAAGTAGACGAAAGCGATTCTGCATCTACTACTATTACTCACACATCGACCGCTATCCGGCATGCATCTAGAGTATTAAGTTCATAAGAGCGAGCAATGCTTTAAGTAAGATGACATGATGTAGAGGATAAACTCATGCAATATGATATAAAACCCATATTTTTATCCTCGATGGCAACAATACAATCGTGTCATTTCCCCCTCATCCTTTGGGATCGAGCACCATAAGATTGAACCCAAAGCTAAGCACTTCTCCCATTGCAAGAAAGATCAATCTAGTAGGCCAAACCAAACTGATAATTTGAAGAGACTTGCAAAGATAACCAATCATACATAAAAAGAATTCAGAGGAGATTCAAATATTGTTCATAGATAATCTTGATCATAAACCCACAATTCATGGGATCTCGACAAACACACCGCAAAGACTACATCAAATAGGTCTCCAAGAAGATCGAGGAGAACTTTGTATTGAGATCAAAGAGAGAAGAAGCCATCTAGCTAATAACTATGGACCCGAAGGTCAGAGGTAAACTACTCACACATCATCGGAGGCTATGGTGTTGATGTAGAAGCCCTCTGTGATCAATGCCCCTTCCAGGCGGGCTTGGAAAAGCCCCAAGATGGGATCTCATGGAGTACAGAAGGTTGCGGCGGTGGAAATAGGGTTATTAACTCCGTCTCTGATGTTTCGAAATGTATGGGTATATATAGAAGGAAGAAGTATGTCGATTGGGCAACGTGGGCCCCACAAGGGTGGAGGCGGCGCTTGGGGGAATAGCGCCCCCACCTCGTGCTCTCCTCGTTGATTGATTCACGTAGACTCCAAGTCCTTTGGATCCGCGTTTGTTCCGAAAATCACGTTCGAGGATTTCATTCCGTTTGGACTCCGTTTGATATCATTTTCCTTGAAACCTTTGAAATAGGCAAAAAAAACAGCAATTTGGGTTGGGCCTCCGTTTAATAGGTTAGTCCCAAAAATAATATAAAAGTGTATAATAAAGCCCATTAAACATCAAAAGCAGAATATAATATAGCATGGAACAATAAGAAATTATAGATACGTTGGAGACGTATCAAGCATCCCCAAGCTTAATTCCTGCTTTCGTCACCGAGTAGGTAAATGATAAAAACGGAATTTTTGATGTGGAAAGCTACTTAGCATTCAATGTAATTCTCTTATTTGTGGTATGAATATTCAGATCCGAAAGATTCAAGATTAAAAGTTTAATATTGACATAAACATAATAATACTTCAAGAATACTAACTAAGCAATTATGTCTTCTCAAAATAACATGGCCAAGAAAGTTATCCTACAAAATCATATAGTCGGCTATGCTCTATCTTCATCACACAAGTATTTAATCATGCACAACCCGATGACAAGCCAAGCAATTGTTTCATACTTTTGGTTTTCTCAAACTTTTCAATCTTCACGCAATACATGGCGTGAGCCATGGACATATATGTGGAATAGAATGGTGGTTGTGGAAGACAAAAAAAGAGAAGATAGTCTCACATCAACTAGGCGTATCAACGGGCTTTGGAGATGCCCATCAATAGATATCAATGTGGTGGTAGGGATTGCCATGCAATGTATGCACTAGAGCTATAAGTATGAAAGCTCAACAAAGTAACTAAGTGGGTGTGCATCCAACTGCTTGCTCCACGAAGACCTAGGGCATTTGAGGAAGCCCATCATTGGAATATACAAACCAAGTTCTATAACGAAAAATTCCCACTAGTATATGAAAGTGATATCATAGGAGACTCTCTATCATGAAGATCATGGTGCTACTTTGAAGCACAAGTGTGGAAAAAGGATAGTATCATTGTGCCTTCTCTCTTTTCTCCCATTCATTTTTTCTTTGGGCCTTTTCTCTTTTTATGGCCTCTTTCCTTTCTTTCTTTCCTTTTTTCGATGCAGTCTCATCCCGACTTGTGGGGAATCATAGTCTTCATCATCCTTTCCTCACTTGGGACAATGCTCTAATAATTATGATCATCACACTTTTATTTACTTACAACTCAAGAATTACAACTCAATACTTAGAACAAAATATGACTCTATGTGGATGCCTCGTGATGTCTGGGATATGCAATGAATCAAGAGTGACATGTATGAAAGAATTTTGAGCGGTGGCTTTTCCACAAATCGATGTCAACTACATGATCATGCAAAGCAATTATGACAATGATGAAGCGTGTCATAGTAAAGCGAAGACTGGTAAGTTGCATGGCAATATATCTCGGAATGGCTATGGAAATGCCATGATAGGTAGGTATGGTGGCTGTTTTGAGGAAGGTATATGGTGGGTGTATGATACCGGCGAAAAGTGCACGGTTTTAGAGAGGCTAGTAATGGTGGAAGGAAGAAAGTGCGTATAATCCATGGACTCAACATTAGTCATAAAGAACTCATATACTTGTTGCAAAAATCTACAAGTTATCAAAGCAAAGTATTACGCACATGCTCTTAGTGGGATAGATTGGTAGGAAAAGACCATCGCTCGTCCCCGACCGCCACTCATAAGGAAGACAATAAATAAATAAATCATGCTCCGACTTAATCACATAACGGTTCACCATACGTGCATGCTACATGAATCACAAACTTTAACACAAGTATTTCTCAAATTCACAACTGCTCAACTAGCATGACTCTAATATCACCATCTTCATATCTCAAAACAATTATCAAACATCAAACTTCTCATAGTATTCACACACTCATAAGAATTTTTTACTAATCTTGGATGCCTATCATAATTAAAGCAAATTACCATGCTGTTTTGTAGGACTCTCAAAATAATATAAGTGAAGCATGAGAGGACAATAGTTTCTATAAAACAAATCCACCACCGTGCTCTAAAAGATATAAGTGAAGCACTAGAGCAAAAACTATATAGCTCAAAAGATATAACTGAAGCACATAGAGTATTCTAATAAATTCCGAATCATGTGTGTCTCTCTCAAAAGGTGTGTACAGCAAGGATGATTGTGGTAAACCAAAAGCAAAGAATCAAATCATACAAGACTCCAAGCAAAACACATATCATGTGGTGAATAAAAATATAGCTCCAACTAAAGTTACCGATGGACGAAGACGAAAGAGGGGATGCCTTCCAGGGCATCCCCAAGCTTTGGATTTTTGGTGTCCTTATATTATATTGGGGTGCCATGGGAATACCCAAGATTAGGCTCTTGCCACTCCTTGTTCCATAATCCATCAAATCTTTTACCCAAAACTTGAGAACTTCACAACACAAAACTCAACAGAAAATCTCGTGAGCTCCGTTAGCGAAAGAAAACAAAACACCACTTCAAGGTACTATATTGAACTCATTCTTTATTTATATTGGTGTTAAACCTACTGTATTCCAACTTCTCTATGGTTTATAAACTCTTTTACTAGCCATAGATTTATCAAAATAAGCAAACAACACGCGAAAAACAGAATTTGTAAAAAACAGAACAGTCTGTAGTAATATGTAACTAACGCAAACTTCTGGAACTCAGAAAAATATACCAAAATAGGACGACCTAGAAAATTTGTTTATTGATCTACTGCAATTGGAATCAGTATTTTATCACGTACTGGTGATTTTTAACAATTGTTTTCGTGAACAGAAAGTTTCTGGAATTTTCAGCAAGATCAAATAACTATCATCCAAGAAGATTCTATAGGTTTAACTTGGCACAAACACTAATTAAAACATAAAAACAAATATAACCAGAGGCTATATCAAATAATTATTCCTAAACAGAAGCAAAAAAAAAAGGGTTGCCTCCCAACAAGCGCTATCGTTTAACGCCCCTAGCTAGGCATAAAAGCAAAGATAGATCTAGGTATTGCCATCTTTGGTAGGCAATCCATAAGTAGCTCTCATAATAGATTCACAAGGTAATTTTATTTTCTTTCTAGGGAAGTGTTCCATGCCTTCCCTTAAGATGTGAATCTAATATTCCCTTCCTTCATATCAATAATTGACCAATCGTTCTAAGGAAAGGTCTACTAAGAATAATAGGACATGAAGGATTGCAATCTATATCAAGAACAATGAAATCTACTGGGCACATAGTTCCTATTTGCAACAATAATAACATCATTAATTCTTCCCATAGGTTTCTTAATAGTGGAATCCATAA
Source organism: Aegilops longissima (assembly GCA_021605205.1). NCBI lineage: Eukaryota > Viridiplantae > Streptophyta > Magnoliopsida > Poales > Poaceae > Aegilops > Aegilops longissima. The sequence goes on from JAHIAM010001778.1 coordinate 28,035, forward strand.
GGTGCAAGTTTAAAGAACAATCATCAAATTCACGGAAACCTAGCAAATCACACAAAGTTTTTGGAATCGTAGAACACTAGCACCCAAATCACACAAAGAATAGCACTCATGATCTTAAATTTTAATTTTAATAGTAGGTTCCACTCATCATAAAGTTTTCTAGGGATAGAAACTTCCAACTCAAGTTTTTCTTCATAGGATTGCATTAAAGCATCAACGATATGTTTGGTAAAAGCTTTATTTTGGCTATAAGCATTAGGAGAATTTAGCACGGATTGCAACAAGGAAATACAATATATCAAAGAGCAATTATCATAATTAAATTCCTTGAAGTCCAAAATAGTGGGTTCATTAATATCTAAAGTTTTGATCTCTTCAATCCCACTTTTACCAATTTTGCATCAAGATCTAAAAACTCTGAATTTTGGGACACCTTCTAGGTAAGGTGACTCATCTCGATTACCATCATTATCAAGATTCATACTGCAAAACAAAATAGTGGGTTCATTAATATCTAAAGTTTTAATCTCTTCAATCCCACTTTTACCAATTTTGCATCAAGATCTAAAAACTCTGAATTTTGGGACGCCTTCTAGGTAAAGGTGACTCATCTCCAGTACCATCATTATCAAGATTCATATTGCAAAACAAAGATTTAATAGGAGACACATCAATAACTTTTAGATCTTCATCTTTATTTTCATAGAAACTAGAAGAACACGCTTTCACAAAGCAATCTTTCTTATACGCATCCTAGCGGTTCTTTCTTTGCATTCATCAATGGAAATTCTCATGGCTTTGAGAGACTCATTGATATCGTTCTTAGGTGGAATAGATCTAAGTTTCAAAGAATCAACATCAAGAGAAATTCTATCAACGTTCCTAGCCAATTCATCAACCTTAAGCAATTTTCTTCAAGCAAAGCATTGAAATTCTTTTGAATTCATAAACTCCTTAACACTAGTCTATAATTGAGAGGGCATCTTATTAAAATTTCCATAAGAATTGTTGTAGGAATTACCATAATTATTAGAGGAATTACTAGGAGCGGCCTAGGATTAAAGTTTCCTCTATACTGCGTTGTTACCAAAATTATTCCTACCAAAAAATTCACATCCATAGATTCATTATTATTCTCAATCAAAGTATACAAAGGCATATAATTAGGATAAGAAGAAACACTTTTAGTAGCAAATAATTTCATCAGTTCATCCATCTTTCCACTCAAAACATTAATCTCTTCTATCGCATGCACTTTTTATTAATAGATCTTTCGATTGTGCCATTGAGAATAATTAACCATAATATTATCTAGGAGTTTAGTAGATTCTCCTAAAGTGATTTCCATAAAAGTGCCTCCAGCGGCCGAATTTAAAAGATTTTAGAAGCAAAATTCAATCCGGCATAAATTTTTGTATAATCATCCAAAGATTCAAACCATGTAGTGAGCAATTACGTATCATTAATTTCATCCTCTCCCAAGCTTGTGCAACATGTTCATGATCAAGTTGCTTAAAATTCATGATATCTTTTCTAAGAGAGATGATCTTAGCGGAGGAAAATACTTAGAGATAATAGCATCTTTGCACTTATTCCATGAATCAATACTATTTTTAGGCAAAGCGAAAACCAAGCTTTATACGATCTCTAAGAGAAAAAATAGCTTCAATTTAACAATATCATTGTCACATCTTTCTTCTTTTGCATATCACACAAATCAACGAAGCTATTCAGGATGGGTAGCGGCATCTTCACTAGGAAGGCCGTCGATTGATATTTCATGACAAGATTCACCAAAGCAGCATTAATTTCACAAGATTCTGCATCGATAAGAAAAGCAATCGGATGCTAAGAAACTCATTATTGTTGGTATTGGTAAAGTCACACAATTTAGTATTGTGTTGAGCCATCATGACAAGCAAGCAATCCAACACACAAGCAAACAAGAAGCAAGCGAAAAAGAAGCGGAAAGGAAGAGGCAAATAAAGCGGCAAGGGTGAAGTGGGGAGAGTAAAAGGAGAGGCAAATGGAAAATAATGTAATCGAGGATAAGAGTTTGTGATGGATACTTGGTATGTCTTGACTGTGCGTAGCCTTCGGCAATGGCGCGGAAATCCTTCTTGCTACCTCTTGAGCACTGCGTTGGTTTTACATGAGAAGAGGAAAGGTGATGCACAAAGTAAGCGTAAGTATTTTCCTTAGTTTTGAGAACCAAGGTATCAATCCATGGGAGATCACGCTCAAGTCCCATGCACCAACACAAACAAATAAGAACCTCTAACCAACGCCATAAAGGGTTGTCAATCCCTTCGGACCACTTACGAGAGTGAGATTGATAGATATGATAAGATAACATTTTTTGGTATTTTTATGATAAAGATGCAAAGTAAAATAAGCGGCAATAAAAATAGCTAAGTGTTGGAAGATTAATATGATGGAAAATAGACCCGGGGGCCATAGGTTTCACTAGTGGCTTCTCTCCGAGATAGCATAAGTATTATGGTGGGTAAGCGAATAACTGTAGAAATCTATATAATTGAGCATAGTTATGAGAATATCTGAGTTAGGATCATGTATATAGGCATCACGTCCAGGCAAGTAGACGAAGCGATTACGCATCTACTAATATTGCTCCACACATCGACCGCTATCAGGCATGCTTCAGAGATTAAGTTCATAAAACAGCGTAATGCTTTAAATAAGATGACATGATGTAGAGGATAAACTCATGCAATATGATATAAACCCATCTTTTATCCTTGATGGGAACAATACAATACATGTCGTTTCCCCTCATCCTTTGGGATGAACACAGAGATTGAACCCAAAGCTAAGCACTTCTCCCATTGCAAGAAAGATCAATCTAGTAGGCCAAACCAAACTGATAATTCGAAGAGACTTTCAAAGATAACCGATCATACATAAAAAGAATTCAGAGGAGATTCAAATATTGTTCATAGATAATCTTGATCATAAACCCACAATTCATGGGATCTCGGCAGACACACGCAAAGAAGATCACATCGAATAGATCTCCAAGAAGATCGAGAGAACTTTGTATTGAAATCACAAAGAGAGAAGAAGCCATCTAGCTAATAACTATGGCCCGAAGGTCGGTAAACTACTCACACATCATCGGAGAGGCTATGGTGTTGATGTAGAAGCCCTCTGATCAATGCCCCCTCCGTGAACTCGGAAAAAGGCCCCAAGATGGGATCTCATGGGTACTGAAAGGTTGCAGCGGTGGAAATAGGGTTTTGGCTCCGTGTCGATGTTTCGAGGGTGTATGGGTATATATGGGAGGAAGAAATGCGTCGGTGGAGACACGTGGGCCCCATGAGGGTGGAGGCGCGCTGGGGCGCACCCTCACCGTGCCTCTCCTCGTTGATTGCTTTATAGAACCCATGTCCTCTGGATCACGTTTGTTCCGAAAATCACATTCCCGAAGGTTTCATTCCGTTTGGACTCCGTTTGATATCCTTCTCCTTCGAAACACTGAAATAGGAAAAAATAGCAATTCGGGCTGGGCCTCCGGTTAATAGGTTAGTCCCAAAAATAATATAGAAGTGTATAATAAAGCCCATTAAACATCCAAAATAGAATATAATATAGCATGGAACAATAAAAAATTATAGATACATTGGAGACGTATCAGCATGCTGGGGCCCGCCACATGCAGCCACCATCGGAATCACATGCGGATGCAGGTCGGGCTCTTGGGCTTGCAACCAACTACATCTGCTGCAGTGGAGCCAGAGCTGGTCGTCTGAGGATGGATCCATGCAGCTTTCAACCCCAGGTTCCCCTTCTATACATTCGGCGAAGTTTGGAGGCTGTAGTTGAGCATTCTTCAAGCGTGAAAACTAAGCCAAGCGCAAGAGTGGGGACGTGATGACCCACAAGTGTATGGGATCAATTGTAGCCTTTTGATAAGTAAGAGTGTTGAACCTTGACGGAGCGAAGGAAATGACAAGTGGTTTTCAGCAAGGTAATGTGTGCAAGCGCTGAAATTGTAAGTAGGATTAGTTTGATAGCAAGATAATTTGTAACAAGCAAGTAATGATAGTAGTGACAAAAGTGCAGCAAGATAGCCCAATCCTTTTGAGGCAGCGGACAGGATAAAGCGGTCTCTTATAGTAAGCAAAGCGTTCTTGAGGGTACAGGAATTTCATCTAGTCACTTTCATCATGTTGATTGATTCGTGTTAAGCTACTTTGATAATTTGATATGTGGGTGGATCGGTGCTTAGGTGTTGTTCTTACTTGAACAATCCTCCTACTTATGATTAACCCCTATAAGATATCTGCAACTCTGAGAAAAGTATTAAGAATAAATTCTAACCATAGCATTAAACTTTTGGATCAATGGTCCCTTATGGAATAGCTCATAAACTAGGGTTTAAGCTTACATCACTCTAACCCATCATTACCCATCATCTAATAACTACTCCACAATGCATTCCCTTGGGCCCAAATATGGTGAAGTGTCATGTAGTCGACGTTCACATGACACCACTAAGGAATCACAACATACATACTATCAAAATATCAAACACATATCAAGTTCACATGATTACTTGCAACATGATTTCTCCGTGACCTCAAGAACAAAAGTAACTACTCACAAATGACAATATTGCTCAAGATCAGAGGGGTATTAAATAGCATATTGGATCTGAACATATAATCTTCCACCAAATAAACCATATAGTAATCAACTACAAGATGTAATCAACACTACTAGTCACCCACAAGCACCAATCTATAGTCGGTATGCAGATTGAACACGAGAGATGAACTAGGGTTTGAGAAGAGATGGTCTGTTGAAGATGTTGATGGAGATGCCCTCCCAAGATGGGAGAGTTGTTGGTGATGGTGATGACGATGATTTCCCTTTCGAGAGGAAGTTCCCCGTGGAATCGGTCCGGGAGAAAGTGCTCCTGCCCAAGTTCCGCCTCGAGGCGCGCGCTCCAGTCCGAAGTCCTCTCCTTATTTTTCTAGGTCAAAATGACTTATATACGGAAGATGGGCACGGAGGTGGGCAGAACACAACCCACCAGGCGCCCGGTGGGTTGTGCCCACGTGGGCCCCTCTCGGTACTTATTAGCTCAATATTTCTTATATATTCCATAAAATTCCCGTAAGTTTTACTTCATTTGGAGTTGTGCACAATAGGTGGCTTTGCGTAGCTTTTCTCGGTCCAAATTTCTAGCTGCAGAATTCTCCCTCTTTGTGTGTACCATGCATATTATGAGAGAAAATGCATTAGAATTACTCAAAAGCATTATTATGGATAAAAACATTGTAAATAACATTAGGTAAACATGATGCAAAATGGGCGTGTCGACACCTTCTGGTCGGCCTATCTAAGGAGGTAACTACGATGGCACAGGCGGGCGGGGCCTCACGCACCACATGCCACCCAAAGTTGCATCGCACTTTGGATCGTTTGTGCCCAAGTGCAATAGGTGCTCTCTCGCATCCTGCCACCTCCGCATGCATGCCCCGTGACATGCGCTGGCAAGAGGGGACGGATCGGTGACACAAGCAATGACAAATCATCATCGCAAGCTTTGTTTGGCTTATGAAGGTGACACAATAGGCTCAGGCTGCGGCATACATTCATCTCTTGACCAGCCACGAGCGACACACCGTCATAGCAGTCCTCACGTTGTTTGATTGGGAGCCCTCGGTCCTCCCAAAGTCCCAATGTGGAAGGGGTAGATGAGGTGAGGGCATAAGCTTCGCCTGGTGGTACTGTGGGTGAATCT
>JAHIAM010001779.1:0-99763 GCA_021605205.1 Aegilops longissima
ATTGCGGGCGTCGCCCACACCATCGCCGACCACATCACCTTCATCCGCCGCATCACCACCGTGTCGCCCCGGAGGTGAAGGGCCTGACTAGAGCATCCACATTGTCTTCACCCAACAGCGCCAGTGTCACCCGGATGGCCCCGTGCACGTGGGCAATGGCGGCATCAAAATCGGTTGGGGTAGGTGTTATGGAGGTGGCTGAAGATGCGGGAGAACGTGCGCCTAAGCAGGCCGCGGCTCCTCTCTTCAACAAGCTCGCAAGCCCGCTCAGATCGATTCTCCAGGCGTGTCACCACATCGGTGAAGAAAAGGGGGTGACTAGCGTAATCATTCGAGTGGGGATGAGGGGCATCTTCGTCGCAGATGGTGCCCAGCGCCGCGGTGGCTCTCATCCTGTGGCTTTGGAGCATGGGTGCATGCACGCGCTCCAGCATCTGCCGCCGGAGCACTTCCTCCCTGCTTTGCTGCGCGAAGGACTCGGCGCTGGTGACCCGCTGCTGAAGAGAATGCAGCTCGGCACGGTCGGAAGCCAGCTTAGCTTGCACTGAGATCAGCGGGCACGGGCGGCTTTTCTTCACGATGTCCCGCCTCACCAACTCCTCGAGTTGAGGGCGAGTCCCGCCCACAGCCGGGCTTCCACGAGCTTCACTTCAGGTCACATGCCCACAAGATCCGCAGGCGAGCCTCGCCACCCGGGCGACGACCTCCTCCTGGGTCTCGCCCCTCAAGACCGACAAGATCTCCGCTTGGGCGACTTGGCACCTCGCCTCCAACCGCCAAGCTCAAGGTTGCGCCTGCGGGCTTCCAGCCGCCAGCCGTCAGAGACTTCAGATCTCTTCCTCTTCGGGCAGCATCCCTTCATTGATGTTAGGGCGGCCTTGCACGCCTCCACTTGTTGCTCCAAGGAGGCGCCTGTGCTTGGAGCTCCCACAAGATTTCTCTCGCGATCTCATGGCACGATCACCTTCCTGTGCTTCTTCCAAGGCTCGAAGCAGGACTCATGCGAGGTCGGAAGGGACAGCCTTCAGATTAACAAGCTCGCGCGGGTGGCGCCCCAAGGTTGATGGCCACCTTTCAGTTTTTTTTTGCCGCCTCCATCACCAAGACCCTTAGCCTCGAGGCTGGCTCACATCCACGAGTTCCCCGCCATGCCGGCTCATTGCGCCCAACACCTCCCGAAAGAGCTCGTGGCGGACGACACTCTGTTCGTGCGCAAACTTGAGCGCGTGACCAATTCCGTCCTCCGCAGTAGGGGTCACCGACGGGATCTAAAGCGGCTCGCCCCATTTTAGCAGGGGGCTGGGGGCTGGCGCCCCCCGGTCGCCGATTGGGCTTCGGCGGGAGCCATTTTGAGTTGAGGCTCGCTACTCGAAGTAGAAACCAAGACCGAAGCCATCCAGCCGCCGTCTACAACCAGAGGAGGAGCCTCGTCACGCTCGTCGTACCCCCGGCGAGGCCACGAAGAACAGACGGCAGGAGCGCGGGCTCGAGGCGCCAAGCTAGCGTGTCCGCCTCTTTGGCTGACCTCACGCTGGGGGCGGCATGCTGGCTTGGGATGCTCAAGGCCAGCGGGAGATTTGAGGCAGGAGGAGGTTGCTTCCCGGGAGGCTTCACGACCTTAGCAGAAGGGATCCTGAAGAGCCACCATCAGGAAGGGAAGCAGAACTCGAGGAATTACAAAGATAAGGCACCTACTCATCTATGGCGATGTACTTCCTCTGTTTCAACGGCCGAAGCAAGCCTGCTTGCCAAAGATGGGGACCCTTCCTTCATGGAGCGATCAAGTTCACACGGAGCCGATCTGCTGCTGATGTGGCGACCAGCACAGGGCGCGGCTGGTGAAGCGCCCGAGGAGGCGAACTCAGGAGCGCCAAGCTGGGGAGAGCCATCGAGTTCCGCCTCGCGATGACCTACTGGGGCCTCGGGAGCTTTGGCCTCAGGAGCAGCGGATTGTGTCGCCCCCTCAACTGCCACCCCAGAGCGAGAGTCACGGGCATCGAGATGGCGCCTCAGAGCCACAGCGACGCCACACTCCTAGCACCCGCACTCCCGGGCCTCCACTGTACTTCTGCCCCCACGCCCACTATTGGGGCAAGGCCGATGAAAAGGAGTGGAACAACAGTGACGGGGTTCTCATGGGACCCCTCAAGGCCGACTGGACACATCCCCCATTCGTCAAAGGGTGGCATCTGCCCCGCGAAATCCACCCTGTTTGAGAAGCAGTACAAGAGACAGCCCTCCAGTGGCATATCATCTGGCGAGGGGTCGCCCATTAGGACCTCAAGCACCGTTCTTCGTGCCTCGAGTGGAAGCCCTGACTCCTGAAGCCTCATGCAATCCTGGCCGACAGACAGGGCCCACATCGGCTGGGAATGGCGCTGGAGTGGGGCGATGCATTGTCGAAGGAACTCCTTCATCACCATGGGCGCAAGCTGCTTAAGATCTTTCAGCTTTCTTCAACCAGAGCTTGCATCAAGGCGAGGCGGGGCTCGCGAAGCTCGTGATTCCAGCTGAGTCAGACGGCAGGAGCCGACGGAGGCAAGAGCAAAGGGCCGAGCACTCCGATATCCACATACACCCACCGCGTCCGGAACCCGCTCGCAGGCGGTGGAAGTTCAAAGTCAATCCCCGAGCCGGCCGTCGCCGCCATGGCCTGGAAGCTCAAGCACCCCGGGCATTGCCAGGGGTCGGTCAGGTGCAGCGAGAAGAAATGGCGCGGAAGGGCCACAGAGGGGGTGATGCCCACCATGGCCTCGCAGATGAAGGCAAAGACGGCAAGAAGAGCGACATATTGGGGATCTAGGTGCAGCATATGAATCTGGTTATGGGAAAGCACAGTGTTGAAGAAGGCAGGGAAGGGAGGGACCAGGCCGGCCCACAGGGCGTCGATGAAGAATTGGACCTCGCTAGCTGTTCTATCAACAAAATCTCAGGACGCAGGCCAGGCCAGCGTCCCTCCCCATTCGTTGAAGCTGGTGGCGAGCGTAGGGCGGACCTTGTCCATGGCGTTCTGATCGAGCACCCGCGATCGGCCGACGGCGGGCTCGACGCTGGAGGCGGGCTGGCTGAGGACAGGGGCTTCTTCCCTTTCTCCGTTCGGTTCGGCGCCATGGCATTGGAGAGGACTAAGCTCGGGTCAGATTGGGAGAGTGTCGGATCACGGGTTCTGGCAAACCCTTAAGGTTCGAACTCTGGGGTGCGCGTGAAGTTCGTTCCCTCCTACCGATCCGCGTCCTAACTAGCTAAGATCTCAATAACGAGCTCGACGAACTCACAACACAAGGGACACGAGATTTATACTGGTTCGGGCCACCGTTGTGGTGTAATACCCTACTCCAGTGTGGTGGTGGTGGATTGCCTCTTGGGCTGATGATGAACAGTACAAGGGGAAGAACATCCTCCTGAGGTTGAGGTGTTCTTGTGCTTGATGTGTGGCTAAGGATCAGGCGAGATGCCCCTGGATCATATGCCTCTACTGTGGTGGCTAGTTCTACTTATATAGGCCCTGACCCTCTTCCCAAATATTGAGCGGCAACGGAGCCAACAACGGCCAATTTGAAAGGGGACAACTAGTACAGCTTATCCTGACAAAAGCGGTCTTCGCCTGCAAAATGCTCCGTGGTGACGCCTTGGGCTCCATGGTAACCTCCGCCTTGCCGCCCCGCTGGTCTTGGTCTCAAGCAATCGACATGGAAACCTTTGCTTGATGCTCGGTATCTACCGCGCTGCCCCCTTAGCACCAAAGAGGAAGTAAAGACACTACGCACGCTGGCGCCCGCCTGGCCTCAATCGTCATGGCTCATGTTACGAGAACCTCGCGAGGTTTGCCTTGCCTTGATCTCTCCGCCGCTCGCGAGCATGCTTGACGAGGCTGCTCCTGAGGAGGTCTTGCGTCGTCGGCCTCGCAAGTCTTGGCCCCTCGCGAGGGTCTTGAATGCCTAGTTGGTGAAGATGGGTCGTACAGGCCTGCTAGCACAGCCACGCCGTGGGCCGCAGGCAGGCAAGTCTGGGGACCCCCGTTCCCAGAACGCCGAAAGTAGCACCCGGTCCCAAGGCACGCTCGGGCTTGGCTTTGAGGCGAAGCCAAAGATCAAGTACGGAGCACCGCGGGCCCCAAAGCTCAAGGCCCTGGTCAACGCGGGCATGTTGATTGACATGGGTATCTCCGCTTCCCCACGCTGCTCGGCAATCGCCCGACGTGACAAGTCCTCGCGACATGGAAGGGTAACCATCATTACCTGTGATCGTGGGAGGCGCTGGTTGGCCTTCTCCCCGCTATAAATGGGAGGGGCTGAGCCTGCCACCCATCTCTTCCTAGTTCGCTTGCTTCTTCCTTCTTGCTTCATCACTAGTGACAATTTCCATTGCGCCTAATCCGTTCTCCGCCGAGGAGAAAGGAAAGGCCTCGCGATTTAGTCGGGCTGCTTCCACCAAGAAGAGGTCGGTTCACCGCCCGACACAGCGGTGATGCAGTGGTGACGAGGCCTTGCGCGAGCGCCTCCTCCTAGGTATCCGCTGCCCTCAGATACCCAAGCCGGAGCTCTGAGGAAGGAACGACGGCGCCGACGCTGCGGGCTAAGGTCGACGCGGTTGCGGGTGACGCGCACCGCCGCTTCCTGGAGTCCATGCGCGGACTCTCGCGGAGCTCGTGCTGTGGGCGGCGATGCCCCCAAGCTCTTGGATCCGCTTCCCACGGTTCTTCTCCGCCGTGATGCCATCGAGGGGCCTCGAGCTCGCTGCAGACGCTGATCGCGACGCCCCGCGACAAGAGCTGAGGTTGAAGCGGTCTCCCCCGGCAAGATCTTCATGACCCGCGGCTGGGGCGAGGTCGTGCGGGTCTGCCGTGCGGAGGGCGCCCTAGCGATCCACTTCAAGTATGATGGCGCTTCCACGTTGTTCTTCAAGATCTTCGACGCGGAGGGCCGCCGCTTGGAGTGTTGCCTTGGAGGGGAGCACCGGGATGATGCGCGCCCCGCTCGCGGCTACTTTAGTAGCGGCGACTCTTGGGAGTCCAGCGGTTCTCCTGAGCTCTATGAGACTCCGGAGATGAACAACGACAGCTACGCGCCCCCGAGCTCCCGCCGCGCCCGGAGCAGGGCCGCAACGTCCGGCCGCTGTCGTCGCTGATCTGGATGGTGTTGGCACCGGCCTCCCGCGGCCTGCTGTTGATGATGGCGTCTGCCACGGGGGCGTGTAGGTAAGGCTCCCCTAAGTTCTCGCCTTTTGTTCCCTGCGAGGAATCAAGAAGTATCCCGTGGGGAGTGTAAAGGGTCTGTGATGCCTTTTGTGTATATCTTCCTTATTATGAAAATTTGTGAACGCATGTCCTCTTCAGGCTCAGTCTCCCCTTTACAACCTCGCGACGGCTTGTTGCTCTATGCTGACAGGTCCCGGTCCGCAGGTAGGCTGCAGCCCTCGCTGGTATGCCAGGTCGAGTGCCATGGTCAAGGCCAGGAGGTGAGCGGCCCGAGGTCCAGTAAGAGCCCCTGAGGTGCGATGCTCAGAAGGTCCCCTTTAGCGCTCTAGCAGTCGTGGTAAGGAAAGAAATGGAGGTGACGTGGCCGCAACAAGGATGCGGCGTGCGTGACCCTGAGGCTCCAACAATTAGCCAATATGAGCGCGAGACTTATCTTGACGATTTTGGGTCGATTCCTTGCGATGCACCGTGCTAATGCGTAGCTAAGCCAGGACCAAACGAGCCTCCCCCATTCCCATGCTCTCCTTCATGCTCTATGTCCTCAGGTCCCGGCCCTCGAGTGAGCTCAGCCGCCACTGGTATGCCAGGTCGCGTGCCGTGGTCAAGGCCAGGGGTGAGGGCTGGAGAGCCAGTAAGAGCTCCTGAGACGCGATGCTCAAGAGGCCCCCTTTTAACGCGTGAGCGGATTACATGGCAGAAAAGGGATCTTGCGGTGCCGCCTGCTGTCACCCTCATGAAATTCCTGCAAGCCAGCACAAGGAGGAACACAGTTCGCCATTATGGTTGCCAGCCTGTCGCTGGTTGCTCCGCGAGGAAATGGAGGCACTGAGGACCTGGTGAGGTGAAGTGCGCGGGGAGTGCCGCGAGCCAGAGCTCGACCACTCAGGTTTGTCGATGCGGCAGGGACGGACCCATGCACCAGCGCCGTGCCGGTGTGAGCATCCACCGTGGGAGGCGACGATCGAGCAGGTAATAGTAATGGGTAGACTAAGCATGGAAAGCATACTGGCTCAAGGAAAAGCAGGGAAGATATAGGCCATTGGGTCAGGCCCGAGCGGCTTGGGGATGATGCAGCCCGGGGGGCGTGTTGGGGAACGTTGCAGAAAATTAAAATTTTTCCTACGGTTTCACCAAGATCCATCTATGAGTTCTACTAAGCAACGAGCTACTAGAGAGAGTTTGCATCTACATACCACTTGTAGATCGAGTACGGAAGCTGCTTGAGGGAGTGGTGATGATGAAGACGCTCCCAACGTGATTCCGATCACCGATGACCAAAGTGCTGAAAGGACAGCACCTCCGTGTTCAACACACGACGGGACGATGGCGCCTCCTCCGCCTTGATCCAGCAAGAATGAAGGAGAGGTTGAGGAAGACAACTCCAATGGCAGCACGACGGCGTGGTGCAGTTGGTACGGCAGTTCTCCAGCAGGCTTCGCCAAGCTCATGTGGAGAAAGAGAGGTGTTGGGAGGGAGGGCTGCGCCTTCAATTGTGTTTGCAGCCCTCCCCCACCCCTCTATTTATAGGAGGAGAGGGCAAGGGGGCCGCCCTCTAGGGAAAACCCTAGGGGGCGGCGGCCAAGGGAGGAGGAGGAGGGTGGCTTGCCCCCTGCCAGGGGGCGCCCTTCCCTTAGGGTTTCTCCTCCCAAACCCTAGCCAAGATGGGCCTAGGTGGGAGGGCGCCCAGCCCACCAGGCTGGCTCCCTCCCACTTAGCCCATGTGGCCCCCGGAGGGGTGGCCTCCCGTGGACCTCCGAACCTCCCGTGGCCCCTGACATTACCCATATACCTCAAACTTTCCCGAGTCCGCTTAACCACTTTCCATATATAAATCTTTACCTCCGACCATTCCGAACTCCTCGTGACGTCCGGATCTCATCCGGACTCAACAACATTCGTAATCACATACTTGTCTTCCTATTAACCCTAGCGCCACCGAACCTTATGTGTAGACCCTACGGTTCGGGAGACATGCGCATATGACCGAGACTACCTCAAGTCAATAACCAACAGCGGATCTCGATACCCATGTTGGCTCCTACATGCTCCTCGATGTTGTCATCGGATGAACCACGATGTCAAGGGTTCAAGCAACCCCGATTCTATTCCCTTTGTCGACGGTATGTTACTTGCCCGAGACTCGATCGTCGGTATCCCAATACCTCGCTTAGTCTCGCATCGCAAGTCACTTTACTCGCATCAGAATGCATGATCCCGTGACCAGACACTTGATCACTTTGAGCTCATTATGATGATGCATTACCGAAAGGGCCCAGTGATACCTCTCCGTAACACGGAGTGACAAATCCCAGCCTCGATCCGTGTCAACCCAATGGTCACTTTCGAGATACCGTAGTGCACCTTTATAGTCACCCGCCACGCCAGACGCTTGATACACCCAAAGCACTCCTACGGTATCCGGAATTGCACGATCTCATGGTCTAAGGAAGAGATACTTGACATTGGAAAAGCTCTAGCAAAACGAACTACACGATCTTTGTGCTATGCTTAGGATTGTCTTGTCCATCACGCCATTCTCCTAATGACGTGATCCCGCTTGTCAATGACATCCGATGTCCATAGTCGAAACCATGACTATCTGCTGACCAACGAGCTAGTCAACTAGAGGCTTACTAGGACGATTGTAGTCTATGTATTCACACGTATTACGATTTCCTGATAATACAGCTTATAGCATGAATAAAAGACAATTATCATGAACAAGGAAATATAATAATAATGCTTTTATTATTGCCTCTAGGGCATATTTCCAACAGTCTCCCACTTGCACTAGAGTCAATAATCTAGTTTACATTGTGATGAATCAACACCCATAGAGTTCGTGTTGATCATGTTTTGCCCATGAAGAGAAAGTTTAGTCAACGGATCTCATGACATTCAGATCCGTATGCACTTTACAAATTTCTATGTCTCCATCCTGAACATTTTCACGGATGGAGTTGAAGCGACGCTTGATGTGCTCGGTCTTCTTGTGAAACCTGGGCCTTGGCAAGTGCAATAGCTCCTGTTGTCACGAAGAGTTTGATCGCCCCGACGCATTGGGTATGACTCCTAGGTCGGTGATGAACTCCTTCACCCAAATTGCTTCATGCGCTGCCTCCGAGGCTGCCATGTACTCCGCTTCACATGTAGATCCCGCCACGACGCTCGCTTGCAGCTGCACCAGCCATCGCTCCACCATTCAACATATACACGATCCGGTTTGTGACTTAGAGTCATTCAGATCCGTGTCGGCTTAGCGCCGACGTAACCTGTTACGACGAGCTCTTCGTCACCTCCATAAACGAGAAACATGTCCTTTGTCCTTTCGTGTACTTCAGATATTCTTGACCGCTGTCCAAAGGTTCCTTGCCGGATTACTTTGGTACCTTCCTACCAAACTTACGGCAAGGTTTACATCAGGTCCGTACACAAGATGGCATACATAATAGATCCTATGGCTGAGGCATAGGGATGACACTCATCTCTTCTTTATCTTTTGTCGTGGTCGGGCATTGAGCTGAGCTCAATCTCACACCTTGCAAAACAGGCAAGAACCCCTTCTTGACTGATCCATTTTGAACTTCTTCAAAATCTTATCAAGGTATGTGCTTTGTGAAGACCTATGAGGCGCCTCGATCTATCTCTATAGATCTTGATGCCTAATATATAAGCAGCTTCTCCAAGGTCCTTCATTGAAAAACACTTATTCAAGTAGGCCTTAATGTTGTCCAAGAATTCTATATCATTTCCCAAAAGTATGTCATCTACATATAATATGAGAAATGCTACAGAGCTCCCACTCACTTTCTTGTAAACGCAGGCTTCTCCATAAGTCTCAAGATAAACCCAAACGCTTTGATCATCTCATCAAAGCTTAATGTTCCAACTCCGAGATGCTTGCACCAGCCCATAAATGGATCGCTGAGCTTGCATACTTTGTCAAGATTCTTAGGATCGACAAAACCTTCCGCTGTATCATATACAGCTCTTCCTTAAGATAGCCGTTAATGAACGCTGTTTTGACGCCCATCTGCCATATCTCATAATCATAGTATGCGCAATTGCTAACATGATTCGGACGGACTTAAGCTTCGCCACGGAGAGAAAGTCTCATCGTAGTCAATCCCTTGAACTTGCCGATAACCCTTAGCGACAAGTCGAGCTTTATAGATGGTGACATTACCATCCGCGTCCGCCTTCTTCTTAAAGATCCATTTGTTTTCTATCGTCACGATCATCGGGCAAGTCACCAAAGTCCACACTTTGTTTTCATACATGGATTCTATCTCGACTTCATGGCTTCTAGCCATTTGTTGGAATCTGGGCCCGCCATCGCTTCTTCATAGTTCAAGGTTCACCGTTGTTCAACAACATGATTTCCGTGACAGGTTGCCGCATTCACTGGTGCGGAACGTGTCCTAGTGGACCCACGGGTTCAAGAGCAACTTGATCCAAGTACCTTGATCATCATCATGAATTTCTCTTCGTTGGTGTAGGCATCACAGAACATTTTCCCGAGCTGCACTACTTTCCTGCTCAAGAGGTAGTACTTCATCGAAGTTCTACTTTCCTCCCACTTACTTCTTTCGAGAGAAACTCTTTTTCCGTAAAGGTTCCGCTCTGGCAACAAAGATCTTGCCTTCGGATCTATAGAAGGTATACCCAAAGGTTTCCTTAGGGTATCCTATGAAGACGATTTTCCGACTTGGGTTCGAGCTTTTCAGTTGAAGTTTCTTGACATAAGCATCGATCCCCAAACTTTTAGAAACGATAGCTTAGGTTTCTTCCCAAACCATAATTCATACGGTGTCGCCTCAACGGATTTAGACGGTGCCCTATTTAAAGTGAATGTAGCTGTCTCTAGAGCGATCCCCAAAATGATAGCGTAAATCGGTAAGAGACATCATAGATCGCACCATATCCAATAGAGTGCGACACGACGCTCGACACACCGCATTACCGAGGTGTTCCAGCGGCGTTAGTTGTGAAACGATTCCACATTTTCTTAAGTGTGTACCAAATTCGTGACTTAAATATTCTCCTCCACGATCCGATCGTAAGAATTTTATCTTTCGTCACGTTGATTCTCTACTTCATTCTGAAATTCCTTGAACTTTTCAAAGGTCTCAGACTTGTGTTTCATCAAGTAGACATACCCATATCTACTCAAGTCATCTGTGAGAGTGAGAACATAACGATATCCTCCGCGAGCCTCAACGCCATTGGACCGCATACATCGGTATGTATGATTTCCAACAAGTTGGTTGCTCGCCCATTGTTCCGAGAATGGAGTCTTGGTCATCTTGCCCATGAGGCATGGTTCGATGTGTCAAATGATTCATAATCAAGAGACTCCAAAAGTCCATCAAGATGGAGCTTCTTCATGCGCTTGACACCAATGTGACCAAGGCGGCAAGTACACAAGTATGTGGGACTATCGTTATCAACTTTACATCTTTTGGTATTCACGCTATGAACATGTGTAATACTACGCCGAGATTCATTAAGAATAAACCATTGACCATCGGAGCATGACCATAAAACATATCTCTCATATAAATAGAACAACCATTATTCTCGGATTTAAATGAGTAGCCATCTCGCATTAAACGAGATCCAGATACAATATTCATGCTCAAACTTGGCACCAAATAACAATTATTAAGGTTCATAACTAATCCTGTGGGTAAATGAAGAGGTAGCGTCGACGGCGATCACATCGACTGAACCATTCCCGACGCCAAGATCGTCACCTCGCCCTTCGCCAGCCTCCGCTTATTCCGCAGCCCCGCCGTGAGTTACAAATATGAGCAACGGCACCGTATCAAATACCTGTGAGTTACTACGACATCGGTAAGGTACACATCAATTACATGTATATCAAATATACCTTTGGTGTTGCCGCCTTCTTATCCGCTAAGTATTTGGGGCAGTTCCGCCCAAAGGACCCTTCCCTTGCAATAAAAGCACTCAGCCTCGTGCTTGGGTCCATTCTTTGACTTCTTCCCGCAACTTGCTTACCGGGCGCTGCAATCTCCTTGCCGCCCTTCTTGAAGTTCTTCTTACCCTTGCCCTTCTTGAACTTAGTGGTCTTATTGACCATCAACACTTGATGTTCTTTCTTGATTTCAACCTCGCTGACTTCAGATAGAGAACACTTCAGAATGGTCTTTACCATCCCCTCGCATGTTGTAGTTCATCACAAAGCTCTTGTAGCTTGGTGGGAGCGATCGAGGATTCTCACAATGACCGCCTCATCGTGGAGGTTAATATTCACTGGGTCATACGGTTGTGCAACCTGCATATCTTCGTAATGTGCTCACCGATGTAACTGTTTTCTCCATCTTACAACTATAGAACTTGTCGGAGATGTCATATCTCTCGACCCGGCGTGAGCTTGGAAAACAAGTTTCAGCTCCTAACATCTCATATGCTCCGTGGTGCTCAAAACGCTTTTGGAGCCCCGGTTCTAAGTCAAAGCATGCCGCATCGAACGAGGGAGTAATCATCAAGACGAGACTGCCAAGCATTCATAATGTCTTGGTTCTTCGGGACGGAGCGCCACCTAGCGGTCCTTCTAGGACGATTGTTTCGGCAGCTATGAGGATGATCTCGTGTTCCGACCCAGTCCAGATAGTTGTTGCCGCCATCTTTCAGCTTGGTTTTCTAGGAACGCTGAAGTTCAAGTTGACATGAGCGCTGGCCATTTGATCTACAAGACATATCATTCAAAAGTTTTAGACTAAGTTCATGATAATTAAGTTCATCTAATCAAATTATTAATGAACTCCCACTTAGATTAGACATCCTCTAGTCATCTAAGTGTTACACGATCCGAGTCGACTAGGCCGTGGTCCGATCAACACGTGAGACGGACTAGTCTCGCCGGTGAACATTCTCATGTTGATCGATCTTCCATACGACTCGTGTTCGACCTTTCGGTCTCCGTGTTCCGAGGCCATGTCTTCACATGCTAGGCTCGCAAGTTAACCCTAAGTGTTTCGCGTGTAAATCTTGCTTACACCCGCTGTATGTGAACGTAAGAATCCATCACACCCGATTAACACGTGGTGCTTAGAAGTTTATTTAACTGTAGCAACGGTGCACGCTTAGGGAGAACACTTTGAAATTGTTCTAAGGGATCATCTTATTTACTACCGTCGCTCTAAGTAAACAAGATGTATAATCATAATAAACATCACATGCAATTATAAAGTAGTGACATGATATGGCCAATATCATATAGCTCCTTGATCTTCATCTTCGGGCTCCATGATCATCCTGTCACCGCATGACACCATGATCTCCATCATCATGATCTCCATCATCGTGTCTTCATGAAGTTGTCACGCCAACGACTACTTCTACTTCTATGGCTAACGCGCTTAGCAATAAAGTAAAGTAAATTACATGATGCTCTTCAATGACACGCAGGTCATACAAAAATAAAGACAACTCCTATGGTTCTCGCCGTTGTCATACTCATCGACATGCAAGTCGTGATTCCTATTACAAGAACATGATCTCATACATCACAATATATCATCATTCATCACAACTTGGCCATATCACGTCACATGACAATTGCTGCAAAAACAAGTTAGACGCCCTCTAATTGTTGTTGCATCTTTACGTGGCTGCAATTGGGTTCTAGCAAGAACGCTTTCTTACTCATTTAATAACCACAACGTGATCTTGTCAACTTCTATTTACCCTTCATAAGGACCCTGTTCATCGAATCCGCCCAACTAAAGTAGGAGAGACAGACACCCGCCAGCCACCTTATGCAACTAGTGCATGTTAGTCGGTGGAACCGGTCTCACGAAGAGCACGTAAGGTTGGTCCGGCCGCTTCATCCCACAATACCGCGGAAGCAAGAAACAACTAGTAACGGCAAGTAAGTTGACAAGATCCACGCCCACAACAAAATTGTGTTCTACTCTGCAAAGAGAACTACGATAGACCTAGCTCATGATGCCACCGTTGGGGAACGCTGCAGAAAATTAAAATTTTCCTACGGTTTCACCAAGATCCATCTATGAGTTCTACTAAGCAACGAGTAACTAGAGAGAGTTTGCATCTACATACCACTTGTAGATCGAGTACGGAAGCGCTTGAGGGAGTGGTGATGATGAAGACGCTCCCAACGTGATTCCGATCACCGATGACCAAAGTGCTGAAGGACAGCACCTCCTGTTCAACACACGACGGGACGATGGCGCCTCCTCCGCCTTGATCCAGCAAGAATGAAGGAGAGGTTGAGGAAGACAACCCAATGGCAGCACGACGGCGCAGTGCAGTTGGTACGGCAGTTCTCCGCAGGCTTCGCCAAGCTCATGGAGAAAGAGAGGTGTTGGGAGGGAGGGCTGCGCTTCAATTGTGTTGCAGCCCTCCCCCACCCCTCTATTTATAGGAGGAGAGGGCAAGGGGGCCGCCTCTAGGGAAAACCCTAGGGGGGGCGGCCAAGGGAGAGGAGGAGGGTGGCTTGCCCCTGCCAAGGGGGCGCCTCCCTTAGGGTTTCCTCCCAAACCCTAGCCAAGATGGGCCTCAGGTGGGAGGCGCGCCCAGCCCACCAGGCTGGCTCCTCTCCCACTTAGCCCATGTGGCCCCCGAGAGGGTGGCCCTCCCGTGGACCTCCGAACCTCCCGTGGCCCCTGCACATTTACCAGATACCTCAAACTTTCCTGAGTCCGCTTAACCACTTTCCATATATAAATCTTTACCTCCGACCATTCCGAACTCCTCGTGACGTCCGGATCTCATCCGGACTCAACAACATTCGTAATCACATACTTGTCTTCCTATTAACCCTAGCGCCACCGAACCTTATGTGTAGACCCTACGGTTCGGGAGACATGCGCATATGACCGAGACTACCTCAAGTCAATAACCAACAGCGGATCCGATACCCATGTTGGCTCCTACATGCTCCTCGATGTTGTCATCGGATGAACCACGATGTCAAGGGTTCAAGCAACCCCGATTCTATTCCCTTTGTCGACGGTATGTTACTTGCCCGAGACTCGATCGCCGGTATCCCAATACCTCGCTTAGTCTCGCTATCGCAAGTCACTTTACTGCATCAAGAATGCATGATCCCGTGACTGCACACTTGATCACTTTGAGCTCATTATGATGATGCATTACCGAAAGGGCCCAAGGATACCTCTCCGTAACACGGAGTGACAAATCCCGCCTCGATCCGTGTCAACCCAATGGTCACTTTCGAGATACCGTAGTGCACCTTTATAGTCACCCAGTTACGCCAGACGCTTGATACACCCAAAGCACTCCTACGGTATCCGGAATTGCACGATCTCATGGTCTAAGGAAGAGATACTTGACATTGGAAAAGCTCTAGCAAAACGAACTACACGATCTTTGTGCTATGCTTAGGATTGTCTTGTCCATCACGCCATTCTCCTAATGACGTGATCCCGCTTGTCAATGACATCCGATGTCCATAGTCGAAACCATGACTATCTGTCTGACCAACGAGCTAGTCAACTAGAGGCTTACTAGGACGATTGTAGTCTATGTATTCACACGTATTACGATTTCCGGATAATACAGCTTATAGCATGAATAAAAGACAATTATCATGAACAAGGAAATATAATAATAATGCTTTTATTATTGCCTCTAGGGCATATTTCCAACAGCCAGCGCCTTTCTTCCTATGCGCGATGGAGGGAGGTGCTCGGCGCGGGCGCTGATCTCCGACGAGGCACCGCTTGCCCGAGACCCCCAGTAGTGCTGCTGCTTCTTCTTCTTGGGATGGTCTCGGAAGGCGCCACCCTTGCCGCCGGGTCGCCAATTGTTACGGCTTGAAGGCGGGCCGAGGGAGTACACCGCATCTCTTTCCTCGCACGGGACTGTGATGATTCCGCCGCTTCTTGGCATCTTGAGGACATTGTAGCCGTGATGAGTCACCGCCATAAACTTGGCCAGGGCTGGGTACCCGAGGATGGCAAAGCGGATGGGGCGGCGTCAAGTCGATGAGCTCGGTAAGCGGTAGTTCTTGCATTCTCCAAAGGTGACAGGGAGGCGGACCTGCACTATTAGTGTGGTGGAGCCGTCAGTCACTCCTGAGAAAGGCTTGGTAGGCTGAAGCTGGTCATATGGCACTTGGAGGTTGTCGAACATGTCGACGGACAGGACGTTAAGCCCTGTGCCACCGTCGATGAGAGTCTTGGTAACTTGCACGTTGTTGATGACTGGTGAGCAAAGCATCGGGAGGGCGCCAGCGGTAGCTGCGCACTTGAGCTGATCTGCTGGCTCACTTGGACCACCTGAGGAGGCGTGTGGCCTCGAGCTTGGTGAGGACTGCATTCACTTCACGAGCAAACTGTTTGAAGGTACGCTGCGAGGCTGGGGCTTGAGCTCCGCCCAAGATGCAAGCGATAGCGCGCGGCTCCTGGAAGCCCCCAGCCCCCTCATCTTGATGGTGGTTGACGGTGTCCTGGACTAGGGGGTACTCACCATGTCGTCTCCCGGTCAGTTGGATTGGGCCGAGCATCCCCATGGCTGTATACTCATGGGCCAGTCCGGACAGTTGTCGCATACAAGGAAGATTCCACAAGACTTGGCGATCAAGACAAGGACTCTCCCCACCGCGATTCGGCTAGGACTTGTTATCCTAGGCCTCGGTGCATTATATAAACCGAGGCCAGGCTAGTCGATAGATATACAACAATCATACCATAGGCTAGCTTCTAGGGTTTAGCCTCTCCGATCTCGTGGTAGATCTACTCTTGTACTACCCATATCATCAATATTAATCAAGCAGAGTAGGGTATTACCTCCATCGAGGGGCCCAACCTGGGTAAAACATCATGTCCCTTGTCTCCCGTTACCATCCGCCTAGACGCACATTTCGGGACCCCCACCCGAGATCCGCCAGTTTTGACAATCGACATTGGTGCTTTCATTGAGAGTTCCGCTGGTGTTCGCAAAAGGTCAATGGCTCGCCGCAGATCAAGTGCGATTTCGCATCTTCGCTACCACTCGACCGGGTCACCTTGGTTCGACCAAGGACCGCGCCTCACCTCCGATCGTCATGTTTGGATGAGGGCCTTCATCAACATCAGCTCCCATCTCTATCAAGATCATGGAGGAATCATCCAGGAGCCCGGGGCTCAACGCCAACATTGCCATCGGGCGATCAGTGTTGTTTTTCTCGACAGCGAACTTGTATCCGCCGCCATCGCTTCCTCGAAGGCCGGTTTGACGATGGCTTTAGTGGAATAGTGCGGAATTACGCCTACAACAGCCACGCTTAAATATCGCCGAGTACCGGATGGAGGAATCTCCGACAATCCACGATATACCGAAGCCCTGCCAAATTTGATGAGAATTTGACAAGTTTAGGCGTGGTGTCCAGCTTCTAGCTCGACCTCCTTTGGAAGATCCAACCGTTGATCGACTGTGGAATTCCTATATCTACCACCCTCAAAATTTCAGCTCGATCCGACCGCCCAAACTCCGGGAACCTTCCGATTAGTGTATCACTTTTCGGATCTCGCTCTTCTGCGCGAAACAAATCCGACCCAAGTTCATCCTTTTTACTTAACGCGATTTCGACATCCTTTTTGAAGGAAGTTTTGTATGGGGTATTGTGTTTTGTTCCTAACACATCCCACTAACTTTAAAATCTTTTGAACATGATCTTCAACATCATGCTGGTGTCAAACCAGTCCGCAATATTGCTCCACGATCGCCGACTTGGCGCTTAGACATCGCCGCCACTTTGTTGAGCCGCCGCCAACTTCTTCGATCATCATTCGCAAGTTCAACAAGAGTCCGCATCGCGGGCGATAAATCATCACCAACATCGCCGCTTCCACGGATGACACGGAGCGGCACACCTGCATAGCCGCACGGTCACTTCATCGTCGACATCGACCACGCCATGACCTGCATCACGGCAGGCCGCATCTGTTGTTTTTTCAAGCTGGTGTCCATCACGCCGACTCCATTTGACTCATCGGCCGACACCGAGGCTTCATCACGTTAGCTGGACCGGGGCTTCATCATCTCTTCATCAACCTACTCCGAGACTTCGGCCGGGCTGCATCAGCCCGGCCACGTTAGCTAGACCGAGGGCTTTTCCTCGGCGAAATAACCTTTGCCAAGATTGCCATGCCATTGCTTTATCGCCCATCAGGCGATAGGTGTGCGGATCGTGTCCCAATTTTGGGAATCACCTTTCTTCGGATTGTTACAACAAATAAGCCAGGTGCTATTAATCCTAGTATTTTATGCTTGTTTGGGTTCATTTTTTCCAACAAATTATTACTCTCGTTTGTCCATTATATGTACGCTGGTCTATCAAATGGTGGCCGCATTAACGACAGTCGCGTGGTGGTTTGGTCGGGCTCAGACATAGTCCGCGAACGCCGATCCGAACTCGAACCGACCTATGAATTCAGGCCTTGCCATGCCTTTACCAAGATCACGCCATACCTGCATCGACATTGACTTCGCGCCAGCCATATTTCTTTTATTACTCACTTTGCATAAATTATTTATTATGCAACATTTTTAATTTTATTATTACTATTATCCCCGGTCTGCACTATTTTTGTGCACAGAAAATGATCCAGCCGGACTATATCCTTTACGCCACTCGGCTGGACGGGGCTTCATTAACACTTCATTACCCCATGCAGGGACTTCGCATCACTGTCATTCCTGTATTGACCGTGCTATGTCACCACTTTGAGTGCCGAGCTCTTTGCTCCGCCACCTCGGATCGGCTTGGGGATGGAACCTGTCCCAGATCAAGCTCGGCCGGCCGTCAATACCAACACATTAACCAGCTAAGTTGCCTTCATGCTCAAAGTTTTAAATTTTAACTTGTGTTCGCTCGACTAAGCATTATACTTTTTTAGGAAAAGTTGTTGTAAAATTTTCCTTGTCCAAACTTTGTTTGTGACGCCGCAAATTCAAATACCTCGCTTATTTGGGGGCTTCCTTCATGAAGTTTTTCCTCTTGCACATGATTATACTTGTAACGCTTCGCTCCTTGTTCGTGTATTACGCCACTATATGCACCATATTGACTTAAGTGATTTGCAAGCTAGGTTGCCTTGCTCCTGTGTTTACCCCTACGTTCCCGATTGTTCGGCTAGGGAGTAAAGGGAGCACATCTGCGATTGTCACGATCAGGTCCCCCGAGCCGGACCTCAGACTGGGTGAAGCTGAAAGCTAGTGCTCTTATTGTTTTCAATCATGGTCGGCACACAACGGAACTCATGAGTACAAGAAAATCTATTGCACAAGTCTCATATTTACAATGAGCACCGAAGAAAGGTATCGGTGGGGGTACTATTTTCGTCGAAGATGCTTCTTACACTTTATTAGTAATATAGCATAAGTTCCCTGAGCGCGCTTTGTTTGTTACATTTTTATGACTTGATTGCTCGGTTATTGGAAACACCGCCGATATTCTCGATGATGGAGTACATAACACTTTTCGGTCCTCGATGTAAGAGGGAGAAGCCGACGTTGGTTAAGACGATTTAAAGTTCGGTTGAACATAGATATGATATAAGTACTCGGCACGCATAATCATTCTTTACCCAAGTCACTTGGGGCTCTTATGTTTATTTGAGCCGCTTTATGATAAGTGTTTTTCTTCTTAGTCGCTGCAGAGTTTTTATTATTATTTATCACTCCTTTTCTCGACACGAAAAGCGGTCACTAGCCGGGAGCCTAATTTCTCTCAAAACCGCTAGAGTTTAGTTTTCTAAACTGGCCTAATGAGAAGTAATCCGCTTCGGATGGGAGATCTGTCGAGGGCTGACCCGCTGAAGCCTTGAGATAGGATGTGTCATGTTAAAGCACGGCAGTAAGCACTTTTTTTTTCTAAAGTCCAATTTTCGATTGGCATCGAACACTTGATCTTGTTCGACGCCATGTTTTTACTTAAGGTTTTTGGTTTTCCAAGCTTTTGGCACTTTTAAACTATTTGTGTGTTTTCAGACAAGTCTCGCAGCGGCAACGCCGACACCTTTAGAGATTCGCAAAACATTCTCGGATATTGCTATATATGCATCAGTTTCAATTGTGTCTTCGGTCAATAGTTGGGCTGTTCGCCCCGCTTGCCTCCTACGCCCGCTTTGTTCGCTAGATGTGCAAAGGAGAACCATCGCGATTGTGCTTCCAATCGCATGGTCAAGCACCTCAAGGAGAAAGCCAAAACTGATCGTCACAATAGGTGTAAACTGGTCAGCGATCCGATGACTATATTAAATGACGGGCCATTCATAACATTGGCCTAAGTGTTTCCAGCTTGACCTCGATCGGCGCCGAACACTACCGGGGCTAGTAATCGCCTCCCAAACTAAATCATCAATATTTTGCTCTTACATTGAGCTGAGGTTTCATGATCATGCTTAGCATGACAACCCAAAGAAAGGAACCGATAGGGACTATTTTCTTTGGAAGACATTTTTCCGTTAAACAGTAATATAACATATCTCTTCACAGACTTTTATTTATAAAACCGTATACAGATTGCCTTGCTTGTCGTGAAATCTTTGCCCTCATAAAGGCTTTATAAATTAGGACAAACACTCCTCGGCTACTGGCCGAGGAGGTTGAAGTCGATGGTCGGTCCATAAAGTTTTGAACAATGCGGATCCGAGCATTAATGACATAAATTACTTGGATACATTGAGTCATTACACATAATTTGTGATTTTACTATGAATATCGATCCTTAATTCGGCCACCCGTGCCCGCATTAAGGCTCGGGGCTATTGGGCTTCGTGCTTATTATTTACAAATATTAAAGGCACATCAATCCTCTGATCGGTGTTGCAACCCGACCAGTTGTCTCGGGGCTACTGCATTGCCTGCTCTATGCAGAAAATTTTAAGTGCAATAAAGTTTCCGAGGAGATTTTGATCCTCAGTTGGTCGGCCGCACTCCAACCCGAGTCTCGAGGACCGAGCACACCGCTTTTGTGTCCCAAGTATTCTGCCGAAGTTAGACTTGATCCTCGGCCGATTTTGCAAATCAACCCGAGTCTCAGCTGCTAGTGGGATCAGCGGTCTTATGTCATCCTTCAAGTGCATCTCGGTTTTAGACCGATACACACCTTATGGGCTACTGGCTATGTATCTCGGCAGAGAATAAATTGCACCAATCAAAAATATTGACAAAAATCAGCCCACATTCGGGTGGTGCACCACCGGAAGCAGTTCGCATAAAGCTCGACGCTAGTGGCTGGCTACATAGAGGGCATTTCCGCATTAAGCTCGCTAAACTCCTTCAAACTTCTTTTGAACCAAGGTGATTTATGACACCGGATACAGTCCGCGCGTTGAGCTCTGATACATAGTCCGGCGTTGAGCTCGGATACCGTCCGCTGGAGCTCGGCACATAGTTCGCTGAGCTCGGATACCGTCCGCTGCTGGAGCTCGGATACATAGTCCAGCGTTGGAGCTCTGATACCGTCCGACGCTGGAGCTCGGATACATAGTCCGGCGTTGAGCTCGGATACCGTCTGCTTGGAGCTCGGATACATAGTCCGGCGTTGGAGCTCGGATACCGTCCTGCTGGAGCTCGGATACATAGTCCGGCGACAGAGCTGGGAAGCAGTCCGCGTTGGAGCTCGGATAAAGCCCTGACGCTAGTGGCTGGCTACATAGAGGGCATTTCCGCATTAAGCTCGCTAAACTCCTTCAAACTTTTGAACCAAGGTGATTTACGACACCGGATACAGTCCCGCTGAGCTTGGATACATAGTCCGCTGGAGCTCGGATACCGTCCGGCGTTGGAGCTAGGGTACATAGTTCGGCGTTGAGCTCGGATACCGTCCGGCGTTGGAGCTCGGATACATAGTCCAGCCGTTGGAGCTCGGATACCGTCTGCTGGAGTCTGATACATAGTCCGGCGTTGAGCTCGGATACCGTCTGCTGGAGCTCGATACATAGTCCGCGTTGGAGCTCGGATACCGTCTCGCGTTGGAGCTCGGATACATAGTCCGCGATAGAGCTGGAAGCAGTCCCGCTGGTGCTCGCTGCAAAGATACTAATGCAGTCCGCGTTAGAGCTTCGGACGAAGAGGACACCGCCTCCCGAATAACTTCAAACCCGAGGGTATGGCATAAAATAACAAGGCATTGATAAAGGCCGAACTTAAAGGGGCTCGGATACCCAACGTAAACTCTTCAGATGCACTTCGGCGATCCTCAAGATCAAGATGAGCAATTTGTTGAACCAGTTTTCAAGATCGACGATCAAGATGAAGAACAGTTCAGAAGAATCGAGGAGCGCCCCCAACTTGAAGACCGGTTCAGGGGGCTATCGACGGTGTCCTAGACTAGGGGTACTCACCATATCGCCTCCCGATCAGCTTGATTGGGCCGAGGATCCCCATGGTCAGATACTCATGGGCCTGCCTGCATAGCTGCCGATACAAGGAAGATTCCACAAGACTTGGCGATCAAGACAAGGAATCCTCCCCACCGGCGCGATTCGGGTTAGGACTTGTTATCCTAGGCCTCCGTGCATTATATAAACCGAGGCCAAGCTAGTCGATAGATATGAACCATAGGCTTGCTTCTGGTTTATAGGTTTACTTGTAGCCATTATCATCAATATTTCATTTCCATCGAGAGGCCCCATCCTGGTAAACATCATGTCCCTTGTCTCAGCTTACCATCCTAGCCAGAGTCTGGGACCCTCACCCGAGATCCGCCGTTTTGACACCAACAAAGGGTCGCCATTCCTTCTTGGTGGTTGTCGTGTAAAACCGCGGATCTCGGTAGGGGGTCCCGAACTGTGTCTAGGCGGATGGTAATAGGAGACAAGGACACGATGTTTTTACCCAGGTTTGGGCCTCTCGATGGAGGTAAAACCCTACTCCGCTTGATTAATATTGATGATATGGGTAGTACAAGAGTAGATCTACCACTAGATCGAGAGGATAAACCCTAGAAGCTAGCCTATGGTATGATTGTTGTTCGCCCCACGGACTAAAACCCTTCAGTTTATATAGACACCGGAGAGGGTTAGGGTTACATAGAGTCGCATAATGGGAGGAGATCTACATATCAGACGCCAAGCTTGCCTTCCACGCCAAGGAAAGTCCCATCCTGACACGGACTAAGTCTTCAATCTTGTATCTACATAGTCCAGAGTCCGCCAAAGGTCATAGTCCGCCATCCGGACACCCCTAATCCAGACTCCTCAAGAGCTCCCCTAACTAGGCTTCAATGACGACGAGTCCGACGCCAGATTGTCTTCGCATTGCAAGGCGGGTTCCTCTCTAATACTTCATAGAAGATTTTGAACACAAGGATAGTGTCCGCTCTTCAAAATAAGTTCCACATACCACCAGAGAGAATAACATTTACACAAATCAATCACGACGATTCCACAAAGCGGACATCACGCCACCACCAAGCCTTTATTCAATCGCTTTTACGTCCCCACCTCAAACAGACTTAGCGAGGCGGTTTCCTTGGCACGCCTTGTTGAAGCAGTAGATCGTGTCCCTTATTCGGGATTCTCATCATACGTGCGGTAACCCAACGGTGCCATTAATTTGTGGCGCTTGGGAGATAAGTTTAGTTTTACCAGCTGGTGGGGGCACATAGTTTCGTTCGCCCATATAGGGGATAAAGATCCACCTTTTCCATCTACGCCTTCTTCCTCCTTTGCTTATCCATTTTCACGACTCGAGCTCCAGCGCCCAAGTCCGCACATCCCACCTCTACCTTCTCCAGCCATGTCCGGAGCGGGAGGCAAGTGGATGGTATCCTCCGCCACGGAGGGACACATCAAGAAGTTGAGGGAGGCCGGATACTTGTCTAACGACATCGCCGCACCGGCTACCGCATTGGGGCAGCTCATCCCAGCCCCATGAGAGGGTGGTGTTCTCACCCATTTCCTCGCCGGCTAGGTTTCCCACTTCACTGCTTGTCCGGGGCTCATGTTCTACTACGGCCTGGATTTGCACGATCCGCCCCAACTTCGCCCCTCAACATCTCGGCGCTTATCGTCAGGTAAGTAGGCTTTCTCCGCATCAAGCCCCACTTCGCTTATGGCTCAAGACCTTCAATGTCAAGTCAAGGTAGTGGGCGCCAGCAAGCGGAGGCGGAGGCGCCATGGTGGGCAAGATGCCCAACGTTACATGGCTCGAGGGCTCCTTCGTGGAGACCATAAAGGTGGCACCGGGTGGTTCTACATCACCGAGCCGCTGGACCTGAATGGGCAGCGCCCCAATTCGATTCGCATCCCCACACGGCTCACCTCCCGGAAAGAGAAGGGCCTGTCGGGGTAATTCGAAGAG
The DNA here is from genome assembly GCA_021605205.1 of Aegilops longissima. Taxonomy (NCBI): domain Eukaryota; kingdom Viridiplantae; phylum Streptophyta; class Magnoliopsida; order Poales; family Poaceae; genus Aegilops; species Aegilops longissima. The sequence continues at coordinate 23,507 of JAHIAM010001779.1, forward strand.
CGGACCGACTCCAAACTCCGCAGGCGAGACCGTGGACAAAGAGGTTAAACTCGCAATGTAGTCCAGTCATGCTCATCCGCCGGATCCTCCCAGTCAACGACGGGTTTTTATCTTATGGAGTTCAATCTGTTCTCAGCGTTAACTGACCGTGCTCTTGACATCCTCGCAAGGCCGGTCAAAGAGCCCGGTCGAGTTTCACGCCGGGACGGGCTGAACTCCCATAAGTTAAAAGCTCGGCCCCTCGCCCCACGGACGATGCCGAGGTGGAGTCCCAAAAGGGTCCAAGCCAGAGGGTTGGTCCCGGAGGCGCCGCAAGGCCACCTCCCGACTCCAAAGCAAAGGGGATAAAACCCGAAGGGCTCTAAGTCCGCCCTGGGCCGGACACCGCACCGAACCTTCAACAGCTTCGCATCCGCAGCGTGCCCCTACTAAGAAGGGCAAGTTTACGATGCCGGTGACTCCGGCCCAACCGGAGGCACCGATAATCTGCCGGAGGTGCTTAACGGTACTCCATCGACGAGGAGCATCACACTATTATGAGTGTGGTGATCTGTAGGTTCAGCCCGCCAAGAGCGGGCTGATCGAAGTTCGTGCCAGCCTTCTAACAAAGCTTTGAGGTATGTATTTAAGATATGTAAAAATATTACCAAGATAGACAAGAGCTCCCTCGATGCTCAGCTTTGGTGTTCGGAAAGAAAAGCCGAACCGAGGATCAAAAAGATATACGCAGGAGTCTAACATAAGTATGTCAATATGGGAATGCAGGTTGTGTGCTGACTCCGCCCAGACTTATCATGGAGGTCAATACATTGAAGCAGAGCCTCGAGCGGTCCGAGAACAAGCTCGGCCTTGCCAAGAAGCAGGTCGAGGACAAGGAAGGTAAGTAATACCTTATATAAGTACATAAACAGATGTGGTTGCAAAAATGACAGACTAATGTGAGTATTACAGGGCCACAACCTGTGGCGACCTCAAGGAAGCGCTGCCCAAGGTCAAGAAAATGCGGCCGTGAGCGCACTCCAGCGAGAAAAGCAGGAGGCGCGGGTGGCGGAGGTGAAGCAAGAGCCCTGTGCCTCGTGAAAAAACAAGAGAGTTTGAGCTTGACTCAAAGACTCGAGAGTCCGAGTCACTGGGCGCCGAGAGCACCACATCCGCCAAAGCCAAGCCCAAAAAGCACTCCAGGAAATTGAGGCGATGAAGAAGATAGCTATGGTAAGGCATTCTTTATGCAAAGCAAGCACGTGAAAGTGAATTACTTGTTACTTACCCGAGTCCGAGCTCTCCAGAGCATTCGCAGATCTTCCCTGAGGTGTCCGACGCACAGATTCTACCGAAATAAGAGGGAGCTCGACGGAGAAGGTGTTTTGGTCTCAAGATGCCGAGGCCGACACCCGGTGTTTTAAGCCACCAGCTAAAGCAGCTGGTCGAGCTCCATAAGGTGGCCGAACAGGCCATGAAGGGTCTCAGAGTCCGCTATGGCCTGGGGAAGCCATGCTTGGGAGCTACTGGCTGGTAAGGCGGCTGGTGGATGCCTCGTCCAAGGCTTGAAGTCATCAAGCGCCCCAGATGCATCGAAGGTGCTCAGAGGCCCTTGCCCGTGCTAAAGTGCACTGGGCAAGATGGACGCCGAGAAGCTTGGACCGACGGACCACCGCAGGGCAAGGAGCATCGCAAGCCCGAGATGTATTATGAGGGCGTCCTGAAGGGTGCCCGCCGTATAGCGGATGAGTGCTCCAAAGATGTAATTTTTGAGTAAACTCGCATTTGTGATCCTGTACGCTGAAAACTTGTTCATATGCGCTAAGCAACGCTTTTGAATTTAAAATATTACCTTTTGTGCGGCCGTTTATTAAATTTGAGAGATGGCGAGTCATCGGCTTCTGCCCCCATGCCATGAGTGCTAGGGTGTTCGGGATAAACTTGAGCGCTCTTTTTCCCATTATTGGGTCCTTCGAGGGAGGCGCTCAACACAACGAACAAGGCAATCAGACTATAATGCTTGAACACTCTCACTTAGCCATAGAATTTATAATTTTAAATTTCGCATAAGCCCTAGTATCCGAAGACCGAAGTTCGGGCGCTATCCACGCCTAGGCCGGACAAAGCCGACTCCTCGCCTAAGCGCATAAGTCTTTAGGGACTCGAAACCTCTTGAACAGCGATCAGCTCTCGCCGTATCATGACGGCCGTTTTAGCTTTCCATCGAGGTGCTTAGCCCAGCTCAACCGGGGCACAATCGCAGTGGGTTCTTCCAAAGGCTACCTTAGCCGATATAACGGAACATAAGGTACCAAAACATGGGAGCCGGGCAAACCCAACTATTGACCCAAGACTTGATTCGAGCCGATGCATATAATGCTATAAGTTCAAGGTGCCGACTCATGAGAGTGTTCGGACTTCTCACACCATATTCTCGGGTATGTAAGCCCTCGGTGTATTGGTCGCACTAAAGTGTACAGTTGCATAATGTCATATTTGAACATATTTTATAAAAATAATGCAATAATAGACAAAAGCTATGTATTGTTTATTCAAAGAGTCTCATGATAAAGCGTAATGATACAAATAGTGCGATAAGCAAGAGATGGGACTATTTGACATGTCCCTCAAGGGGCGAGCTGTGGATGATATGTGAAACAAGTATACTACTTGTTATATAGACCACCGACACTCGACGAAGTCGCCTCCTTGGCTGTTGCATCGTGTGTTCGCGATTGATCACGGACAGGCCTTCCGAGAGTGGAGTCCTGAAAGTAAGAAAAGGATGACAAAATCGGAGGCCCTAGTGTGGTTGAGCCGCATTTTGGGCATGTCGTGGTCGTGCCCTCCCCTATGCCCATGGTATTTCCAGAGCGAGTTATGTACGCCAGAGTACTAGTTTCGCATTTCGCGAGGGCTGGGGTTAGCCGCATTGCTACGCTGCGCTCGGAACGTGCCAGCGGTCTTGTTGTAGGTTACCCGCGCTTGACGGTGTCCGGACGCTTAATGGCCGGATCGAGAATTGCCTTGAGAGGCTGCTTTGTACTTCCGCCGCGAGGGCCGCCAGATGCTCCTCCGCTCGAGAGAGCGCTCGTGTTTCCATTGACCGTAATGACTCGAGGGCCCGGCATCTTGAGCTTGAGGTATGCAGAGCGGCACCGCATTGAACTTTGCAAATGCGGTTCGTCTGAAAGCAAAGGCGTGATAGCCATCGCGAACGGGACTATGTCAAGATTAACCTCGCTCGAAATTATCCGGGATCCAAGACCACCTCAAGTGTAATCGAGCTCGCATAGCTGGCCTCTACACCGGTATGACGCTTTAAAGGTCGCCTTTGTGGGTTTAACTTGAGGATCTATGCCCATTTTTCACACCGTATCCTCGAAAGCAGGTTCAGTTACGCCGCCATCCATAAGGACTCTAGTGAGGTGAAATCTGTCAATGATTGGGTCTGGAACCACGCGTGAATCCGCCATGGCGGATGTTAGTGGGTGGTCCCTCGATCAAAAGTGATCGGGCAGGAGGACCATGGGTTGAACTTTGGGGCGATCGCCCAACGCATATACGCCCCTCGAGTGCACGCTCGCCTCCCTTTGGGTATGTGGGTTATGATATCATGTTCACCGTCCGCACTTGTGGGGAAGCCCTTCGCCCCTATTGTTCGGCGGCCGGGCTCCTCCTCGCCATCTCTATGCAGCCCTTGTCATTTTTTTTCGGCGCTTAACTTGCTCGCTCGCTTGAACACCCAACAATCCCTTGCTGGTGTGGTTGGCTGGTTTTTCGGGGTGCCATGTATCTAGCACGAGTGATCGAGTATTCGGTCCAAATTGGACGGGCCCGAATATTTCTTTTGAATGGATTTTTCCACGACCGGTTTAGAGCCTCCGAATCCGCATTAACTACCGTGATCCTCTCGCATTGTCGCAGCACGCGGCGCTTTTGCTTGTTGTGACGCCACCTTCCAATGTTGTCCTTGGTATCCAATTACCGTGGCTCTTGGTCATGTTATTACTACGAGCCAGCCAGCTGTCTTCTCCCGCAAAAGCGGTCATGAGTGTTATGAGGGCTGCCATGTATTTCAGCTTTTCCTGTCCTAGGTGCCGCAAGCCACCTGTCACGGATGTTATCCTTGAAAGCACCAATGTCGGTGTCGAAACCGTGGAGCTTTGTAGGCGGTCTTGAACTGCAATGCCTAGGCGGATGGTAACAGGAGACAAGGGACACGATGTTTTTATCCAGTGTTCGGCCCTCTCGATGGAGGTAAAACCCTACCCCGCTAATTAATATTGATGATATGGGTAGTACAAGAGTAGATCTACCACGAGATCAGAGAGGCTAAACCCTAGAAGCTAGCCTATGGTATGATTGTTGTTCGTCCCTACGGACTAAAAACCTCCGGTTTATATTGACACCAAGAGGGTTAGGGTTACACGTAGTCGGTTACAATGGTAGGAGATCTACATACCAGACGCCAAGCTTGCCTTCCACGCCAAGGAAAGTCCCATCCGGACATGGGACGAAGTCTTCAATCTTGTATCTTCATAGTCCAGAGTCCGCCAGGCTATAGTCCGCCATCCCGACACCCCTAATCCAGACTCCTCACCGCAAAGGGCCTCAAGGTCCCGGACAATGATTATTTGATTTTTCTTGGTTAGAATCTTGTCCGTAATTGTCCGCCGATTCCTCCGGCTGCTGAATTATGTGGCTTAGGTCATCGGCGTCTCGGTGGTCGCATATAGGTGCCCTCGAAGTTGTCGAGGAATGCGGCTTCCGTGTCCTCCCAACAACCAATTGATTCTCGCCGCAAGCTGTTAAGCCAATGCCGAGCTGGTCCTTTAAGCTTGTGGGAGGTATTTGATGACGTAGATCATCGCCTTTGGGCCATGTTGATATGAAGGAGATAATCCTCGATCCATACCGCCGGATCTGCTGTGCCATCGTGATGATTCGATGTTTACGGGTTTGAAACCTCGGGATTTGATGATCCATTACTTCATCTCTGTGAAGCATAGTGGTGTGCGGCACCTCAGACAATATATCATGACGTAGCTCAAATGAGCTTTGTTCATCAGAGTACCGGCCCGCCGGATTTACCATATCCGCATGACGGTTATCGCCACGGTCGTCGGGTGCCCACGCGATCCATAGATCGATCTTGTTTGCCTTGCCCTGCCCTCCAATATATCTCGCAGGTCCGCACATTTTCCGCGCCTTGGTATTCTTTGAGCGATGCCGGTGCGGCTTGAGTGGAGGGCCGAGAGGCCTTCTTCGTCGCGGGCCACGCAGGTGGCCGGGTCGGCCGCACTCATGCGCCGGTGATGTAGGTCTAGGTGCTTCTTCCTCTAATCGTAGCAGCCTGCGCTTTGGGTAGCTCTTGCAGGGGCGCTCGTTCAGATTTTCACCGCAAGGACATCAATCCATCCGTCGGCTAGGAAGTCCGGGTCAGCTCGAAGTTGTTGCTGTTTTTCCTGAGGCTGCTCGCCGTGGCTATAAGCCCGCGCTTGAAACGCCTTGTTCAACGAGATCCTCAGCACGAAAAATTGGTCGCCGCCGAGGCTTGCCTCGCCTTCGGAGGGAGGCATGTAATTATCATCCTCACCTCTCGGCCCACCGCCTCTCATGACGCCTGGTTTCTCCATCCTCCCGCTGAATCCTCGCTAGAGGGGATTGTCTTCAGACTCGTCCGGGTGTTATTATCCTCGTGTCGGAATCGCCGCTTTTGCTTTGGCGGATGAGAGCGCGCCACGACACCGGGCGCTTAGGCTGTTTCTTGAGGGGTCATCCTCCGTTGTTCCATCGCTGCTCTCTTCTTTGGGGTGTCCACCATGTATATGTCATACGATGAGGTGGCCTTCCAAAGGTTCTTTGTATCGCCTCGGCGCGGCTATATCTCCCACGTGTCGAGGCACGACTTAGAGGCATAACCGCATTGAAAGCAATGTCGCAAGTGAGGTAATCTTCACACAACCCATGTAATAATTAAGGAGAAAGGTACATAGTTGGCTTACAACCGCCACTTCACACAAGACATAAATAAACATCCATCATTCAGAGTACACTCAAGGTCCGACCACGGAACCAAAATAAAAGAAGATACCCCAAATGCTACACAGATCCTCGAATCGTCCCAACTGGGCACCACTATCGATCATCCGAAAAGACACATAGTAACGACCACGCCTCGTCGAACTCCCACTTGAGCTCGGTTGCGCCACCTGACCGCATCATCGGAACTCGCAACTGTGTTTGAAGTATCTGTGAGTCACGGGACTCAGCAATCTCACACCCGCGAGATCAAGACTATTTAAGCTTATAGGAAGGACAGAGTTGTAAGGTGGAGCTGCAGCAAGTGACTAGCATATATGGTGGCTACTTCGCAAAAGAGAGCGGGAAGAGGAGCAAAGCACGGTCGTGAAACTAGTAGCGATCAAGAAGTGATCCTGAACTACTTACGCCGACATAACTCCAACATCGTGTTCACTTCCCGACTCACGAGAAGAGACCATCACGGTTACACACGCGTTGATGTGTATTTTATTTGAGGTCAACTTTGGGTTTTCTACAACCGACATTAACAAATTCCCATCTGCCTCATAACCATGGGCACGGCTTTCAAAGATATTACCCGCAGGGTGTCCCAACTTAGCCCATTATAAGCTCTCACGGTCAACGAAGGATATTCTTCTACCGAAGACCCGATCAATCTCGAATCCCGGACTACAAGACATTTCGACAAAGAATAAAACAAGACCAGAAGCCACCGACAGCCGACAAACCCGATAGGAGCTGCACATATCTCGCTCGTGGCACATCCGGATGAGACATCCTACGAGTAAAACCAAGCCTCGAAGTTTCTGCAGGGCCCCCGCAGTCTACTGTTTGGGCCAGCACTCAAGGAGCACCGTCCGGGGTTAAATAAAGATGACCTCGGCTCGCGAAACCCGGGAAAAGGCTTAGGTGGCAAATGGTAAAACCAAAGTTGGGCCTTGCTGGACGAAGTCTTATTCAAAGCGAACTGTCAAGGGGGTCCCATAAATCACCCAACCGTAAGGAACGCAAAATCAAGGAACATAACACCGTATGACGGAAACTAGGTGGCAAGAGGAACAAAACACTGCATAAGGCCGAGCCTTCCACCCTTTACCAAGTATATAGATGTATTAATAATAGCAGATATATATATTGTGATATCCCCAACAAGTAAACATGTTCCAACAAGGAACAACATCTCCATGTTCCAACAAGGAACAAACTTCAACTTCACCGCAACTAGCAACGCTATAAGAGGGCTGAGCAAAGCGGTAACATAGCCAATCAACGGTTTGCTAGGAAAGGATGGTTAGGGCTGACATGGCAATATGGGTGGCATGATATAGCAAGTGGTAGGCATCGAGCATAGGCATAGCAAAAGAGCGAGCAACTAGCATAGCAAAGATAGAAGTGATTTCGAGGGTATGGTCATCTTGCTCGCAATGTTCTCAGAGTTGTCGAAAGCTTGATCCTCAAAACGCTCTCAACAGGCCTCGCTCACGCACTCGCCTCCCGACTCTACCCAAAGCAACAACACAAACAAAGGAACCACAATAAATCACGGTGCAATGCACAATCAACATGATGCAAAACATGGCATGATATGCATGATGGGATATGCAATGCTTATGTGCGCCCGAAGGTAATGATGAACCAGGCATCAACTTGGCAAACCAAGCATGCCACTGAAAGATGAGATGATTTCGCTGAAATCGATATAAAGATCACCGAAACGGATGCACGGTTTGCAAATGACAAGCAAAACAAGAATGGCGCAAATCTGCCATTAACAGCATGATGCCACTTAGCAAGCAACAATTAATTGCTACTGCACCCAAACGTAACAACAAAGCACATGGCAGTGATCTACACATGATGCTCGACAAAAGATGAGCACTGAGCTACGGCTAGTTCACATCATAACAGGTTCAAACAAGCATGGCAAAAGTGAATTAATAATCAGGCTGGACATGGCAAAAACAGCATCAGGTTGCAATGTTCAGAGCATCAAAACTACATGCTACAGGACCTTAAAATAGCAAAACAAGGCATGCCATGAATCTACTCATAGCCTAGAACAAAAGTCCCTTACTGACCATAAGCCAAAAAGGACTAGAAAATATAGTAACACCCATGTCAATATTGAAAGTCTTGTTAACAGATTCAGCAACATGACATGTCAAAAACTGATAACGAGAAGGCATGTTTACAAGCTCAATGCACTCACTACAGAGCCTCAAATGATAAACTAAGCATACATACATCAAGAAGACATGACATAGAAGACATACATGGCAAGAACAATAACATAGCATAAATGGATCAACCACAACAAGCTAGGCAAAATTGAATAACATGTAAACAATCTGCCAGGAATCATTTGATAGCAAAAGTAGAGCTCGATTGACTCAAGCTATAGCACTCCATAATTGCAAACAAAGGCATGAATGGATAGAGAAAGACATGCTTTACAAAACACCCTTACTGAAGTATCTCAAAATATGCATAGATCTCTCGGTATCATCAAGTTAACATGGCATCAAAATCAGCTAAAACAGGGCTGAAATCAGCAACAACAGGACACCTACTTTGCATGCTTGTGCTAGTCACCACATAGATCACAAAAATACATGGCATATAACCCTGGAAAGATGGCATGGCATTTTGCAAAACACATGTAGGACTCAAATTCATAGGGTGCACACAATAATCATGGCAAAAATAACAAAAGTGCAACTTCTGTTACGAAACAGAAACTAACATCACATAGCACTCTTCCAACAGCATTTCGGGCATCAAGATGAGCTCAAATGAAACTGATGCAATGATATGAAATGATCTACTCTTCGAGACGAACATTTTGACATATTATACGCGCAAAATGGATCTACGGATGCGAAGATATAGCACGTTGAAAAATGCACAAAATAACAAGAGATTAGGACTTAGAAGAAAAGTGAGGAGAAGAGGGTCAACGGGGGCGCGGTTCCCGAGGCCGGATCGGATCGGGCCGGGCGGTGGAGGAGCTCGCCGGGGTTGGGGACGCCGGCTGGAGGGGCGGCGTTGCCGGCGGCGCGACGCGGGCGGGCGGCGCGGCGGCGCAAGGGCGGGCGGCGGGCGAGGCCGGGGGGGTTACAGGGGAGAGTCACGGAGCTGGCGGGCGGCGAGGGCGGCGGAGCGGCGCTGGCGCTGGCGGGCGGGAGGCGCTGGCGGGTCGCGCTGCTCGGGGCGGCCGGGCGGGCGGGCGGGCGCTGCCTCGGGCGGCGGCGGCGGCGGCGATGGATTCACGGGCCGGACTGGCCGGGCGGGCGGGGGGGAGGAGAGAGGAGGCGGCGGGGCGCGGGTTGACGGGCGCTCGCGATTGGCCGGGCGGCGGGCGGGCGGACGCGTCTGCTCGCCGGACGTGTCCGGGCGCGCGAGGGCGAAATAGCTAGGGTTTCGGGGATTATCCGGATTTTCTGGGAGGTGTTTAAATAGGCATAGAGGGAGCTAGGAGAGTCCAAATGAGGTGTAGTTACCACACGATCGTGATCGAACGACGGAGAGCATGGAGGTGACTTAGATGGGTTATTGGGCTGTTTTGAAGGGTGTTGGGCTGCAACTTAAAAGAGGCCTTTGCGAGAGTGCGGTTAACTGCTGAGTACCAAACGAGCTCCAAATGACCAAACTTGACCGTGGTCTACGGTGGTATACCAAGGCCACTTGACAAACCTCGGTCCATTTCGAGAAGGTTTAGCACCCGCAAACGGAAAAACGTAAAAGGGACCGCCGGGGGAGATAGGAGTGCCGGATTGCAAAACGGACAACGGGAAAAATGCTCGGAATCATAAGACAAACACGTATGCAAATGCGATGCACATGATGACATGATATAAAATGCATGACATGGACAAAATGCAAAAATGAAGAAAACCCAACCACGGAGGGAATATCATAAATCAATGCCGAAAATGGCAAGAGTTGGAGTTACAAATATGGAAAGTTACATACGGGGTGTTACAACACTCCACCACTACAAGAGGATCTCGTCCCGAGATCTAGGACCTGAAAGAACTCCGGATATTCGAACGGAGGTGATCCTCGGTCCCTGTGTAGCTTCTCGGTCGGAATGGTGTGACCACTTCACTTTCAGGAATTTGATTGACTTGTTGCAGTCTTACGCCGTTTCTTCAAGAATAGCAACGGGTGCTCATGATAAGAGAGATCTTCTTGAAGGTCAATCTCTTCAAGTTGATAGTGCTCAGAGTCTTGAAGCACTTATGCGGTTGTGACACGTGAAACACATCGCACATTTGCAAAGTTGGATGGAAGCTCGTTGATAGGCTAGATCGCTTCTTTTCCCAATGATCTTGAAAGGACCCACGATCTAGGGGCAAGCTTCCCTTTGATACCGGGTTTACGAGTGCCTTTCATTGAGAGACGCGAGGTAGACATGGTCTCCGATTTCAAAAGCCACATCACGGTGCTTATCATCATAATAGTTTTCCGCGCGATTGCGCTGCTTTGAGATTCTCACGAATGACTTGGCACATTTCTTCCGCTTCGGATCAAGTCATTGCCAAGAAGTTGGCGCTCACCTGCCCTCGCACTAATTGAGAGGAGTACGCACTTTCTCGCCATAGAGAATTTCAATGGGGCCTTGCCCAACTCGCTTGGAAGCTGTTGTTGTAAGAGAACTCGCATATGGAAGACAATCTTCCCACTTCATACCGAATGAAATGACACAAGCCCCGAGCATATCTTCAAGGATTTGATTTACTCGCCAACTTGGCCACTTGTTTGAGGATGGAAAGCTGTGCTGAAACGAATGTTGGTGCCCATGGCCTTCTCAAAAGAATCCCAAAACTTGGAGGTAAAGATGCTGCCACGGTCTCAAGAGATCACTTGTGGAATGCCGCAAAGAGACAATCCTCGAGGTGTATAGCTCGCCAACCGAGCTGCTGGGATGGATTCTTTGATAGGAAGAAAATGAGCCACTTTAGTAAGCTTGTCAATGACAACGAAGATAGCATCATTTCCACGCTTGGACTTTGGAAACCAGTCACTAAGTCCATTTCAATATGATCAAACTTCCATTCAGGAATAGCAAGAGGTTGGAGGAGACCAGCTGGTCTTTGGTGTTCTTCTTTCACTCTTCCGCAGACATCACACTCATTCACTAATTGAGCAATTTCTCGCTTCATTCGAGTCCACCAATATGACTGCTTGAGGTCATGGTACATCTTCGCATTTCCGTGATGAATGGATAGAAGCGAATTGTGAGCCTCGCTCATAATGACTTTTCTCAGATCACCCTTAGGAACCACAATCCGTCCTCAAAGAACAGAGTGTCTTTGTCATCAACATTGAAGCACTTGTACTTGAAATGCCCTTGTCGATACCACGCTTCACCTTTTTCACCATGGCATCCGAAGTTGAGCCTCACGAATCTGATCTTCCAAAGTAGGAGAGACTATGAGGTTGGCAAGAAAGCCTTGAGGAACAACTTGAAGATTCAGCTTATGGAAAGATTCACAGAGATCCGCTGAAAGGGCTTGAGGATTAGACTGCTGCAAAGAAGCTTTCCGCTCAAAGCATCTGCAATGACATTGGCTTTGCCCGAGTATACTCAATACTTGGGTTGTACTCTTGAATCATTTCACCCATCGAGTCTGCCTCGAGGTTGAGGTTGGGCTGAGTGAAGATGTACTTGAGACTCTTGTGATCGGTGAAAATGTCCACTTTCCTTCCCAACAAGAGATGTCTCCACGTTATCAATGCATGGACAATCGCCGCCAACTCAAGATCGTGAGTGGGGTAGTTCTTCTCGCTGGGCTTCAATCAAGTAGAGGTATAAGCCACAACTCTCTTCTCTTGCATTAACACAGACCGAGACCTTGAAGAGAAGCATCACAGTAAAACTTCAAATGGCTTGGATTCATCAGAGGAGTCAAGACAGAGCTGTGACGAGTTTCTCTTTGAGGGTATTGAAAGCAACGCCACACTCGGGAGACCGTATATACTTCACATGCTTCTCGAGGAGGTTGGAAAGAGGCTTTGCAATCTTGGAGAAGTTCTCAACGAATCTTCGCAATAGCTTGCAAGACCAAGAAAATCATGGAGCTGCTTGACATTTCGAGGAGGTTCCCAATTCACAATTGCGGACACCTTCTGGATTAACAGCGATGCCCTTGGCGGAGATGATATGACCAAGATAAAGCACTTCATCAAGCCAAAATTCACATTTGGAGAACTTAGCATAGAATTGGTACTCTCGAGCTTGTCTAGCACCAATCGCAAATGTTTGGCATGATCCTTCTTATTCTTGGAGAAGACCAAAATATCATCAAGATAGACCAAGACGAATTCATTGGTGTAGGGTTGAATATGAAGTTCATCATCCGAGAGAATGTTGGAGGAGCATTGACGAGGCCGAAAGACATGACAAGATATTCATAAGAACCAAAGCTTGTTCTCAATGCTGTCTTGGGAATATCTTGTTCACGAATGCGAATCTGATGATACCCCATACGAAGGTCAAGCTTAGAGAACATCGTAGCACCTTTGAGTTGCTCAAAAGCTCATTGATGTTGGGAAGTGGATACTTGTTCTTGATTGTCTTCTTATTCAATGGACGGTAATCGACGCAAAGTCGGTCCGCGCCATCCTTCTTCCGGACAAAAGAACACCACAACCCCAAGGAGATGAACTCGGTCCGATCAAACCCAGACGCTCTTGTTCATCGAGCTGCTTCTTCAATTCCTTCAGCTCATCAGTCCAAGCTTGTATGGACGCTTGCAACGGGTTCGCCGTGCTCAAGATCGATAACGAACTCAATCGGCCGATGAGGAGGCATACCCGAAGCTCTTCCGAAAGACATCTTGGTACTCACAAACGATCGAATTCGAGAGATGGCATTCAGTTCGCCTTCTCATTGAGAGAAAACAACCGAATGGTTTCATCACGAAGCGCATAGATGATCACATCATTAGAAGAGTGAGTCAATTGAATTTTTCGCAGCACAATCAAGCTGAGCTTTGTGCTGAGAAAGCCACCCATTCCGAGAATAAGATCAATATCCGAGTCACCAAGAACAATTGGTTTAGAAAGAAATCTATAATCGCCCATCTTGATAGAAACATTAGGAGCAACCAAACTAGAATTCATAAGCCTTCCGGGGAAACAACTTGCATAACTTTGAGAGAATCTCTGTGTCAACATTGTGCTTCATGCAAAAGGACATGACATGAAAGAATGCGATGCACCAAAGATCAAATAAGACTTTTGCAGGAATATCATTAATCGAGAGATTACCCATTATCACATCGAAGATTCTCCGCTTGAGCTGCATTCATCATATTGACCTTTGCAAAATTGGGATTATGCTTGACCACCGCATTGCTTGAAGATTTCACAGAGGAGGAGGCGGAAGACGCCCTGGTTGAAGCACTTGTTCAGATAGTGACCCTTCTCACGACACTTGTTGCAAGTGACCTCAGAGAGCGGACGGTGGTAAGGAGCACTTGACCTTGGAGCTTGAGAATTAGACTTGTTCGATAGCTTGGGTTGGGTGGGTGGAAGATCCACGCCACCTGAGTTCTTCTCGCCGGTAAGGCCGACGGAACGGAGGAGGCGGAAGGTAAAACTTCGCTGCTTGGCTGCCACTTGAGAGGACGAAGAGGACTGAACTGCATCCCCGATTCTCTTCTTAGAAGCCTCACATTTGAGCTGGGCAGCTTCTTGCTTCAGAGCCATGTTGTAGAAATCATCATACTTATCTCGCTCAAACAGCACAAGAGGTAATTGCAGATCTTCTCTCGCACCACCTCCGAATTGATAGATCATACTCTTTTCATCGTGCACGCCTTGCTTAGCAAAACGAAGCGAGCTCGAACTGGATATTGTATTGATAGATGACATGTTGCCCTGCTTGAGATTGCGGAACTCCTCACGCTTGCTCTCAACAACACTTTTCGAATGTGATGAGCTCAAATCACGGCGAACTCATCCTGTAATGACACGACCTCCTCTCGAATCTTTGTATTGTCGGTACCACTCAAAGCAGCTTGATCCTTGAGTTGAAACGATGCAAACTTGACAAAGTCCTCGTGTCCGACATTGCTACAACCAAAGTGCTTGCAGATGTCCACTAACCAATCGTCAGCGTCTGTGGCCTCGACACAGAAACTGAAAGACTTCGGCTGATTAGCGAGGAACTGACTGAGAGTAGCAAAGTGTGGCTGATTGTTGCCTTGACCTTGATTGCCTTGATTGCCTTGATTGCCTTGCCTCGAGTACGTTCTTGCAAGAGCTGCAAAATCATCTCGAGCATTGGCATTGGTGGCTGCCATGATAGCTTGCTGTGCCTCCGGAGGCGGAGGTGGAGGTGGAGGTGGAGGGTTCGACTGATCCCCATCATTGCGATCCGGATTCAGACGAGTTGGCGGAGCCATCCTGAAGAGGGTGACATCCGTTAGTCCTTTGATAGACAAATTGATAAGTAGAATCAACGGATAGAAATTGCAACATATAGTCTTCACAATAAACATTCGAACAAGAATGAACGAATGAATTCCAAAGTTAATCATCACACGTCCATTAAGGTGAGAAGCCACTTAGATAAAGATATGGAAACAACATCTGCCTTAGAAACAAATCAATATCACAACTGAAAACAAAAGATTGGCTTCTAGAATGAGCCGAACAAACACATGATAGAGATTTCGCCAAAGTGTTCGTGGTGGGGCCCACACGGACACGACGATAGCGGACATCACGAATGACAAACAAGACGCCCCGAATCAGCATAGCCAAGGATTCTTTAAGACGCCTCACACCATCAGAATCGACCGTGAATGGGCGGACCACTAAACTTTGAACCCCAATCTCAAATCATACATCCGTCGGAAAGAATATCCCGTAAGCTACTAGAATTCCCACCTATAAACTCCCAAACTTTCTGGTTATGCAATCTGGTGTTGGGGATACAGGGACACAAAATATATCACCCAAACTAACAATACCTAGATCCAATTGTATCCATCCGTCAACACATAACCAAGAAATCCTCGAAATCGTGGTACCTCGACCTTCAAAAACATCCGTTATACAAGTCATGGCAATATTCTCAAGACTCGCCACAAGATCGGGCTATCGTGGTTATCTCACCAACAACTCGCAAAAGAGATTTCGATGTCGGCAAAACTCGTATTCCAGAATCGCAACGATAAAATTGTGACGACAACACCTGGAGCTCAACTCCCCGGACACCGCCACAACCCCTAAATGTCGAGGCACCAAGAACAATGTTCTCGCCACAAAACCATCGGAACGATTCCAAGATACCCACGTGATCCTAAAAATTTTTTAGTGAAATTTGAGGAGAGAAGAGTCAAAACTCTCACGCCAGATACCTCACCAGAGCGATTTAAGGACCGGGAGTAAAAAGAATCCTACTCTCCGATATATATAATCCTAAGACTCAAAACATTTTCCATTCTAGACTCAACAACGCCAAGAAACAATCAAGTAGGGGCTCTTAAGTCGGGAAGGCTCGATTACCAACTTGTATCGCTCGATGCGGCTTATATCTCCCACGTGTCGAGGCACGACTTAGAGGCATAACCGCATTGAAAGCAATGTCGCAAGTGAGGTAATCTTCACACAACCCATGTAATAATTAAGGGAAAGATACATAGTTGGCTTACAACCGCCACTTCACACAAAGACATAAATAAACATCCATCATTCAGAGTACACTCAAGGTCCGACTACGGAACCAAAATAAAAGAAGATACCCCAAATGCTACACAGATCCCCGAATCGTCCCAACCGGGCACCACTATCGATCATCCGGAAAAGACACATAGTAACGACCACGCCTCGTCGAACTCCCACTTGAGCTCGGTTGAATCACCTGACCGCATCATCGGAACCTGCAACTGTGTTTGAAGTATCTGTGAGTCACGGGACTCAGCAATCTCACACCCGCGAGATCAAGACTATTTAAGCTTATAGGAAGGACAGAGTAGTAAAGTGGAGCTGCAGCAAGTGACTAGCATATATGGTGGCTACTTCGCAAAAGAGAGCGAGAAGAGGAGCAAAGCACGGTCGTGAAACTAGTAGCGATCAAGAAGTGATCCTGAACTACTTACGCCGACATAACTCCAACACGTGTTCACTTCCTGACTCACGAGAAGAGACCATCACGGTTACACACGCGTTGATGTGTATTTTATTTGAGGTCAACTTGGGTTTTCTACAACCGACATTAACAAATTCCCATCTGCCTCATAACCGCGGGCACGGCTTTCGAAAGATATTACCTCGCAGGGTGTCCCAACTTAGCCCATTATAAGCTCTCACGGTCAACGAAGGATATTCCTTCTACCGGAAGACCCGATCAATCTCGAATCCCGGACTACAAGACATTTCGACAGAATAAAACAAGACCAGCAAAGCCGCCTGACAGCCGACAAACCCGATAGGAGCTGCACATATCTCATTCTCGTGGCACATCCGGATGAGACATCCTACGAGTAAAACCAAGCCTCGAAGTTTCCCCATGGTGGCCCCGCAGTCTACTGTTTGGGCCAGCACTCAAGGAGCACTGGTCCGGGGTTAAAATAAAGATGACCTCGGCTCGCGAAACCCGGGGAAAAGGCTTAGGTGGCAAATGGTAAAACCAAAGTTGGGCCTTGCTGGACGAAGTCTTATTCAAAGCGAACTGTCAAGGGGGTCCCATAAATCACCCAACCGTAAGGAACGCAAAATCAAGGAACATAACACCGTATGACGGAAACTAGGTGGCAAGAGTGGAACAAAACACTGCATAAGGCCGAGCCTTCCACCCTTTACCAAGTATATAGATGTATTAATTATAGCATATATATATATTGTGATATCCCCAACAAGTAAACATGTTCCAACAAGGAACAACATCTCCATGTTCCAACAAGGAACAAACTTCAACTTCACCGCAACTAGCAACGCTTATAAGAGGGCTGAGCAAAGCGGTAACATAGCCAATCAACGGTTTGCTAGGAAAGGATGGTTAGGGCTGACATGGCAATATGGGTGGCATGATATAGCAAGTGGTAGGCATCGCAGCATAGGCATAGCAAAAGAGCGAGCAACTAGCATAGCAAAGATAGAAGTGATTTCGAGGGTATGGTCATCTTGCTCGCAATGTTCTCAGAGTTGTCGAAAGCTTGATCCTCGAAAACGTTCTCAACAGGTTCCTCGCTCACGTACTCGCCTCCGACTCTACCCAAAGCAACAACACAAACAAAGGAACCACAATAAATCACGGTGCAATGCACAATCAACATGATGCAAAACATGACATGATATGCATGATGGATATGCAATGCTTATGTGCGCCCGAAGGTAATGATGAACCAGGCATCAACTTGGCAAACCAAGCATGCCACTGAAAGATGAGATGATTTCGTTGAAATCGATATAAAGATCACCGAATCGGATGCACGGTTTGCAAATGACAAGCAAAACAAGAATGGCGCAAATCTGCCATTAACAGCATGATGCCACTTAGCAAGCAAAAATTAATTAAGCTACTGCACCCAAACGTAACAACAAAGCACATGGCAGTGATCTACACATGATGCTCGACAAAAGATGAGCACTGAGCTACGGCTAGTTCACAACATAACAGGTTCAAACAAGCATGGCAAAAGTGCAAAAATAATCAGGCTGGACATGGCAAAAACAGCATCAGGTTGCAATGTTCAGAGCATCAAAACTACATGCTACAGGAACTTAAAATAGCAAAACAAGGCATGGCATGAATCTACTCAAAGCCTAGAACAAAAGTCCCTTACTGACCATAAGCCAAAAAGGACTAGAAAATATAGTAACACCCATGTCAATATTGAAAGTCTTGTTAACAGATTCAGCAACATGACATGTCAAAAACTGATAACGAGAAGGCATGTTTACAAGCTCAATGCACTCACTACAGAGCCTCAAATGATAAACTAAGCATACATACATCAAGAAGACATGACATAGAAGACATACATGGCAAGAACAATAACATAGCATAAATGGATCAACCACAACAAGCTTGGCAAAATTGAATAACATGTAAACAATCTGCCAGGAAACAGTTGATAGCAAAAGTAGAGCTCGATTGACTCAAGCTATGGCACTCCATAATTACAAACAAAGGCATGAATGGATAGAGCAAGACATGCTTTACAAAACACCCTTACTGAAGTATCTCAAAATATGCATAGATCTCTCGGTATCATCAAGTTAACATGGCATCAAAATCAGCTAAAACAGGGCTGAAATCAGCAACAACAGGACACCTACTTTGCATGCTTGTGCTAGTCACCACATAGATCACAAAAATACATGGCATATACCCCTGGAAAGATGGCATGGCATTTTACAAAACACATGTAGGACTCAAATTCATAGGGTGCACACAATAATCATGGCAAAATAACAAAAGTGCAAGTTCTGTTAAAAACAGAAACTAACATCACATAGCACTCTTCCAACAGCATTTCGGGCATCAAGATGAGCTCAAATGAAAATGATGCAATGAGATGAAATGATCTACTCTTCGAGACGAACATTTTGACATATTATACGCGCAAAATGGATCTACGGATGCGAAGATATAGCACGTTGAAAAATGCACAAAATAACAAGAGATTAGGACTTAGAAGAAAAGTGAGGAGAAGAGGGTCAACGGGGGCGCGGTTCCCGAGGCCGGATCGGATCGGGCGGGCGGTGGAGGAGCTCGCCGGGGTTGGGGACGCCGGCTGGAGGGGCGGCGGCGGCCGGGCGGCGACGCGCTGGCGGGCGGCGGGAGGGCGGGAAGGGCGGCGGGGCGAGGGGGCCGGGCATGGTGGAGGAGTCACGGGGGGAAGGGCGGCGAGGGGGCGGGCGGAGCGGCGCTGGCGGGCGAGGGCGGCGAGGAGGCCTGGCGGGCGCTGCTCGAGCGGCGGGCGGGCGGGGCGCTCGGCGGCGGCGGCGGCGGCGGGCGATGGATGGCGCGGATCGAGGCCGAAGCGGGGCCGGGCGGGAGGAGAGAGGAGGCGGCGAAGTGGGGCGCTGGGTTGACGTGGCACTCGCGATTGGCTGGGGCGGGCGGGCGGACGCGTTCGCTCGCCCGGACGCGTCCGGCGGCGCGGCGGGCGAAATAGCTAGGGTTTCGGGGATGATCCGGATTTTCGGGAGGTGTTTAAATAGGCATAGAGGGAGCTAGGAGAGTCCAAATGAGGTGTAGTTTTACCACACGATCGTGATCGAACGACGGAGAGCATGGAAGTGACTTAGATGGGTTATTGGGCTGTTTTGAAGGGTGTTGGGCTGCAACTTAAAAGAGGCCTTTGCGAGAGTGCGGTTAACTGCTGAGTACCAAACGAGCTCCAAATGACCAAACTTGACCGTGGTCTACGGTGGTATACCAAGGCCACTAGACAAACCTCGGTCCATTTCGAGAAGGTTTAATACCCGCAAACGGAAAAACGTAAAAGGGACCGCCGGGGAGATAGGAGTGCCGGATTGCAAAACGGACAACGGGAAAATGCTCGAATCATGAGACTAACACGTATGCAAATGCGATGCACATGATGACATGATATAAAATGCATGACATGGACAAAATGCAAAAATGAAGAAAACCCAACCACGGAGGGAATATCATATATCAATGCCGAAAATGGCAAGAGTTGGAGTTACAAATATGGAAAGTTACATCCGGGTGTTACAACACTCCACCACTACAAGAGGATCTCGTCCCGAGATCTAGGACTGAAAGAACTCCGGATATTCGAACGGAGGTGATCCTCGCGCCCTGTGTAGCTTTCGGTCGGAATGGTGTGACCACTTCACTTTCAGGAATTTGATTGACTTGTTGCAGTCTTACGCCGGTTTCTTCAAAGCAACGGGTGCTCATGATAAGAGAGATCTTCTTGAAGGTCAATCTCTTCAAGTTGATAGTGCGCTCAGAGTCTTGAAGCACTTATGGTTGTGACACGTGAAACACATCGCACATTTGCAAAGTTGGATGGAAGCTCAAGTTGATAGGCGTAGATCGCTTCTTTTCCCAATGATCTTGAAAGGACCCACGATCTAGGGGCAAGCTTCCTTTGATACCGGGCGACGAGTGCCTTTCATTGAGAGACGCGAGGTAGACATGGTCTCCGATTTTAAAAGCCACATCACGGTGCTTATCATCATAATAGTTTCTCCGCGCGATTGCGCTGCTTTGAGATTCTCACGAATGACTTGGCACATTTCTTCCGCTTCGTGATCAAGTCATTGCCAAGAAGTTGGCGCTCAATTGTCTCGCACCAATTGAGAGGAGTACGACACTTTCTCGCCATAGAGAATTTCGAATGGGGCCTTGCCCAACTCGCTTGGAAGCTGTTGTTGTAAGAGAACTCGCATATGGAAGACAATCTTCCCACTTCATACCGAATGAAATGACACAAGCCCCGAGCATATCTTCAAGGATTTGATTTACTCGCTCAACTTGGCCACTTGTTTGAGGATGGAAAGCTGTGCTGAACGAATGTTGGTGCCCATGGCCTTCTCAAAAGAATCCCAAAACTTGGAGGTAAAGATGCTGCCACGGTCTCAAGAGATCACTTGTGGAATGCCGCAAAGAGACAATCCTCGAGGTGTATAGCTCGCCAACCGAGCTGCTGTGATGGATTCTTTGATAGGAAGAAAATGAGCCACTTTAGTAAGCTTGTCAATGACAACGAAGATAGCATCATTTCCACGCTTGGACTTTGGAAACCAGTCACACTAAGTCCATTTCAATATGATCAAACTTCCATTCAGGAATAGCAAGAGGTTGGAGGAGACCAGCTGGTCTTTGGTGTTCTTCTTTCACTCTTCCGCAGACATCACACTCATTCACGAATTGAGCAATTTCTCGCCTCATTCGAGTCCACCAATATGACTGCTTGAGGTCATGGTACATCTTCGCATTTCCGTGATGAATGGATAGAAGCGAATTGTGAGCCTGCTCATAATGACTTTTCTCAGATCACCCTTAGGAACCACAATCCGTCCTCAAAGAACAGAGTGTCTTTGTCATCAACATTGAAGCACTTGTACTTGAAATGCCCTTGTCGATACCACGCTTCACCTTTTTCACCATGGCATCCAGAAGTTGAGCCTCACGAATCTGATCTTCCAAAGTAGGAGAGACTATGAGGTTGGCAAGAAAGCCTTGAGGAACAACTTGAAGATTCAGCTTATGGAAAGATTCACAGAGATCCGCTGAAAGGGCTTGAGGATTAGACTGCTGCAGAAGCTTTCCCGCTCAAAGCATCTGCAATGACATTGGCTTTGCCCGAGTATACTCAATACTTGGGTTGTACTCTTGAATCATTTCACCCATCGAGTCCGCCTCGAGGTTGAGGTTGGGCTGAGTGAAGATGTACTTGAGACTCTTGTGATCGGTGAAAATGTCCACTTTCCTTCCCAACAAGAGATGTCTCCACGTTATCAATGCATGGACAACTCGCCGCCAACTCAAGATCGTGAGTGGGGTAGTTCTTCTCGCTGGGCTTCAACTGGCGAGAGGTATAAGCCACAACTCTTCTCTTGCATTAACACAGACCGAGACCTTGAAGAGAAGCATCACGTAAAACTTCAAATGGCTTGGATTCATCAGAGGAGTCAAGACAGAGCTGTGACGAAGTTCTCTTTGAGGGTATTGAAAGCAACGCCACACTCGGGAGACCGGATATACTTCACATGCTTCGAGGAGGTTGGAAAGAGGCTTTGCAATCTTGGAGAAGTTCTCAACGAATCTTCGCAATAGCTTGCAAGACCAAGAAAATCATGGAGCTGCTTGACATTCGAGGAGGTTCCCAATTCACAATTGCGGACACCTTCTGGATTAACAGCGATGCCCTTGGCGGAGATGATATGACCAAGATAAAGCACTTCATCAAGCCAAAATTCACATTTGGAGAACTTAGCATAGAATTGGTACTCTCGAGCTTGTCTAGCACCAATCGCAAATGTTTGGCATGATCCTTCTTATTCTTGGAGAAGACCAAAATATCATCAAGATAGACCAAGACTAATTCATTGGTGTAGGGGTTGAATATGAAGTTCATCATCCGAGAGAATGTTGGAGGAGCATTGACGAGGCCGAAAGACATGACAAGATATTCATAAGAACCAAAGCTTGTTCTCAATGCTGTCTTGGGAATATCTTGTTCACGAATGCGAATCTGATGATACCCCATACGAAGGTCAAGCTTAGAGAACACAGTAGCACCTTTGAGTTGCTCAAAAGCTCATTGATGTTGGGAAGTGGATACTTGTTCTTGATTGTCTTCTTATTCAATGGACGGTAATCGACGCAAAGTCGGTCCGCGCCATCCTTCTTCCGGACAAAAGAACACCACAACCCCAAGGAGATGAACTCGGTCCGATCAAACCAGACGCTCTTGTTCATCGAGCTGCTTCTTCAATTCCTTCAGCTCATCAGTCCAAGCTTGTATGGACGCTGCAAACGGGTTCAATGCCGTGCTCAAGATCGATAACGAACTCAATCGGCCGATGAGGAGGCATACCCGAAGCTCTTCCGAAAGACATCTTGGTACTCACAAACGATCGAATCGAGAGATGGCATTCAGTTCGCCTTCTCATTGAGAGAAAACAACCAATGGTTTCATCACGAGCGCATAGATGATCACATCATTAGAAGAGTGAGTCAATTGAATTTCCCTGGCAGCACAATCAAGCTGAGCTTTGTGCTGAGAAAGCCAGTCCATTCCGAGAATAAGATCAATATCCGAGTCACCAAGAACAATTGGTTTAGAAAGAAATCTGTAATCGCCCATCTCGATAGAAACATTAGGAGCAACCAAACTAGAATTCATAAGCCTTCCGGGGGAAACAACTTGCATAACTTTGGAGAGAATCTCTGTGTCAACATTGTGCTTCGATGCAAAAGGACATGACATGAAAGAATGCGATGCACCAGTATCAAATAAGATTTTTGCAGGAATATCATTAACTGAGAGATTACCCATTATCACATCAAGATTCTCCGCTTGAGCTGCATTCATCATATTGACCTTTGCAAACTTGGGATTATGCTTGACCACCGCATTGCTTGAAGATTTCACAGAGGAGGAGGCGGAAGACGCCCTGGTTGAAGCACTTGTTCGATAGTGACCCTTCCGCACGACACTTGTTGCAAGTGACCCTCGAGAGCGGACGGTGGTAAGGAGCACTTGACCTTGGAGCTTGAGAATTAGACTTGTTCGATAGCTTGGGTTGGGTGGGTGGGAAGATCCACGCACCACCTGAGTTCTTCTGCTGGTAAGGCCGACGGAACGGAGGAGGAGGAAGGTAAACTTCGCTGCTTGGCTGCCACTTGAGAGGACGAAGAGGACTGAATCGCATCCCCGATTCTCTTCTTAGAAGCCTCACATTTGAGCTGGCAGCTTCTTGCTTCAGAGCCATGTTGTAGAAATCATCATACTTATCCGCTCAAACAAAGCACAAGAGGTAATTGCAGATCTTCTCTCGCACTCACCTCCGAATTGATAGATCATACTCTTTTCATCGTGCACGCCTTGCTTAGCAAAACGAAGCGAAGCTTCGAACTGGATATTGTATTGATAGACAGACATGTTGCCCTGCTTGAGATTGCGGAACTCCTCACGCTTGCTCTCAACAACACTTTTCGAATGTGATGAGCTCAAATCACGGCGAACTCATCCTGTAATGACACGACCTCCTCTCGAATCTTTGTATTGCCGGTACCACTCAGCAGCTTGATCCTTGAGTTGAAACGATGCAAACTTGACAAAGTCCTCGTGTCCGACATTGCTACCAAAGTGCTTGCAGATGTCCACTAACCAATCGTCAGCGTCGTGGCCTCGGACACGTAAACCGAAAGACTTCGCCGATTAGCGAGGAACCGATCGAGAGTAGCAAAGTGTGGCTGATTGTTGCCTTGACCTTGATTGCCTTGATTGCCTTGATTGCCTTGCCCTCGAGTACGCTTCTTGCAAGAGCTGCAAAATCATCTCGAGCATTGGCATTGGTGGCTGCCATGATAGCTTGCCGTGCCTCCGGAGGCGGAGGTGGAGGTGGAGGTGGAGGGTCTGATCGATCCCCATCATTGCGATCCGGATTCAGACGAAGTTGGCGGAGCCATCCTCAAGAGGGTGACATCCGTTAGTCCTTTGATAGACAAATTGATAAGTAGAATCAACGGATAGAAATTGCAACATATAGTCTTCACAATAAACATTCAACAAGAATGAACGAATGAATTCCAAAGTTAATCATCACACGCCCATTAAGGTGAGAAGCCACTTAGATAAAGATATGGAAACAACATCCGCCTTAGAAACAAATCAATATCACAACTCGAAAACAAAAGATTGGCTTCTAGAATGAGCCGAACAAACACATGATAGAGATTTACCAAAGTGTTCGTGGTGGGGCCCACACGACACGACGATAGCGGACGCCATTTAATGACAAACAAGACGCCCCGAATCAGCATAGCCAAGGATTCTTTAAGACGCCTCGCGACCATCAGAATCGACCGTGAATGGGCGGACCACTAAACGTTGAACCCCAATCTCAAATCATACATCCGCCGGAAAGAATATCCCGTAAGCTACTAGAATTCCCACCTATAAACTCCCAAACTTTCTGGTTATGCAACTGGTGTTGGGGATACAGGGACACAAAATATATCACCCAAACTAACAATACCTAGATCCACCAGATCCATCCACAACACATAACCAAGAAATCCTCGAAATCGTGGTACTCGACCTTCAAAAACATCCGTTATACAAGTCATGGCAATACTCCCAAGACTCGCCACAAGATCGGGCTATCAGGTTATCTCACCAACAACTCGCACAAAAGAGATTTCGATGTCGGCAAAACTCGTGTATTCCAGAACTGCAACGATAAAATTGTGACGACAACACCGGAGCTCAACTCCCGACACCGCCACAACCCCTAAATGTCGAGGCACCAAGAACAATGTTCTCGCCACAAAACCATCGAACGATTCCAAGATACCCACGTGATCCTAAAAAAAATTAGTGAAATTTGAGGAGAGAAGAGTCAAAACTCTACGCCAGATACCTCACCAGAGCGATTTAAGGACCGGGAGTAAAAAGAATCCTACTCTCCGATATATATAATCCTAAGACTCAAAACATTTTCCATTCTAGACTCAACAACGCCAAGAAACAATCAAGTAGGGGCTCCTTAAGTCGGGAAGGCTCGATTACCAACTTGTAACGCCTCGATGCGGCTATATCTCCCACGTGTCGAGGCACGACTTAGAGGCATAACCGCATTGAAAGCAATGTCGCAAGTGAGGTAATCTTCACACAACCCATGTAATAATTAAGGAGAAAGATACATAGTTGGCTTACAATGCCACTTCACACAAGACATAAATAAACATCCATCATTCAGAGTACACTCAAGGTCCGACTACGGAACCAAAATAAAAGAAGATACCCCAAATGCTACACAGATCCCCGAATCGTCCCAACTGGGCACCCCTACCGATCATCTGAAAGACACATAGTAACGACCACGCCTCGTCGAACTCCCACTTGAGCTCGGTTGAGCCACCTGCACCGCATCATCGGAACCTGCAACTGTTTTGAAGTATCTCGTGAGTCACGGGACTCAGCAATCTCACACCCATGAGATCAAGACTATTTAAGCTTATAGGAAGGACAGAGTAGTAAAGTGGAGCTGCAGCAAGTGACTAGCATATATGGTGGCTACTTCGCAAAAGAGAGCGAGAAGAGGAGCAAAGCACGGTCGTGAAACTAGTAGCGATCAAGAAGTGATCCTGAACTACTTACGCCGACATAACTCCAACATCGTGTTCACTTCCGGACTCCACGAGAAGAGACCATCACGGTTACACACGCGTTGATGTGTATTTTATTTGAGGTCAACTTTGGGTTTTCTACAACCGACATTAACAAATTCCCATCTGCCTCATAACCGCGGGCACGGCTTTCAAAGATATTACCCCGCAGGGTGTCCCAACTTAGCCCATTATAAGCTCTCACGGTCAACGAAGGATATTCCTTCTACCGAAGACCCGATCAATCTCGAATCCCGGACTACAAGACATTTCGACAAAGAATAAAACAAGACCAGCAAAGCCGCCCGACAGCCGACAAATCCCGATAGGAGCTGCACATATCTCGCTCGTGGCACATCCGGATGAGACATCCTACGAGTAAAACCAAGCCTCGAGTTTCCCTGGTGGCCCCGCAGTCTACTTCAGTTCGGGCCAGCACTCAAGGAGCACTGGTCCGGGGTTAAAATAAAGATGACCCTCGGCTCACGAAAACCCGGGGAAAAGGCTTAGGTGGCAAATGGTAAAACCAAAGTTGGGCCTTGCTGGACGAGTCTTATTCAAAGCGAACTGTCAAGGGGTCCCATAAATCACCCAACCGTAAGGAACGCAAAATCAAGGAACATAACACCGTATGACGGAAACTAGGTGGCAAGAGGAACAAAACACTGCATAAGGCCGAGCCTTCCACCCTTTACCAAGTATATAGATGTATTAATAATAGCAGATATAGATATTGTGATATCCCCAACAAGTAAACATGTTCCAACAAGGAACAACATCTCCATGTTCCAACAAGGAACAAACTTCAACTTCACTGCAACTAGCAACGCTATAAGAGGGCTGAGCAAAGCGGTAACATAGCCAATCAACGGTTTGCTAGGAAAGGATGGTTAGGGCTGACATGGCAATATGGGTGGCATGATATAGCAAGTGGTAGGCATCGCAGCATAGGCATAGCAAAAGAGCGAGCAACTAGCATAGCAAAGATAGAAGTGATTTCGAGGGTATGGTCATCTTGCTCGCAATGTTCTCAGAGTTGTCGAAAGCTTGATCCTCTAAAACGTTCTCAACAGGATCCTCGTTCACGCACTCGCCTCCGACTCTACCCAAAGCAACAACACAAACAAAGGAACCACAATAAATCACGGTGCAATGCACAATCAACATGATGCAAAACATGGCATGATATGCATGATGGGATATGCAATGCTTATGTGCGCCCGAAGGTAATGATGAACCAGGCATCAACTTGGCAAACCAAGCATGCCACTGAAAGATGAGATGATTTCGTTGAAATCGATATAAAGATCACCGAAACGGATGCACGGTTTGCAAATGACAAGCAAAACAAGAATGGCGCAAATCTGCCATTAACAGCATGATGCCACTTAGCAAGCAAAAATTAATTAAGCTACTGCACCCAAACGTAACAACAAAGCACATGGCAGTGATCTACACATGATGCTCGACAAAAGATGAGCACTGAGCTACGGCTAGTTCACAACATAACAGGTTCAAACAAGCATGGCAAAAGTGAATTAATAATCAGGCTGGACATGGCAAAACAGCATCAGGTTGCAATGTTCAGAGCATCAAAACTACATGCTACAGGACCTTAAAATAGCAAAACAAGGCATGGCATGAATCTACTCAAAGCCTAGAACAAAAGTCCCTTACTGACCATAAGCCAAAAGGAATAGAAAATATAGTAACACCCATGTCAATATTGAAAGTCTTGTTAACAGATTCAGCAACATGACATGTCAAAACTGATAACGAGAAGGCATGTTTACAAGCTCAATGCACTCACTACAGAGCCTCAAATGATAAACTAAGCATACATACATCAAGAAGACATGACATAGAAGACATACATGGCAAGAACAATAACATAGCATAAATGGATCAACCACAACAAGCTAGGCAAAATTGAATAACATGTAAACAATCTGCCAGGAATCATTTGATAGCAAAAGTAGAGCTCGATTGACTCAAGATATAGCACTCCATAATTGCAAACAAAGGCATGAATGGATAGAGCAAGACATGCTTTACAAAACACCCTTACTGAAGTATCTCAAAATATGCATAGATCTCTCGGTATCATCAAGTTAACATGGCATCAAAATCAGCTAAAACAGGGCTGAAATCAGCAGCAACAGGACACCTACTTTGCATGCTTGTGCTAGTCACCACATAGATCACAAAAATACATGGCATATACCCATGGAAAGATGGCATGGCATTTTGCAAAACACATGTAGGACTCAAATTCATAGGGTGCACACAATAATCATGGCAAAAATAACAAAAGTGCAACTTCTGTTACGAAACAGAAACTAACATCACATAGCACTCTTCCAACAGCATTTCGGGCATCAAGATGAGCTCAAATGAAACTGCTGCAATGAGATGAAATGATCTACTCTTCGAGGCGAACATTTTGACATATTATACGCACAAAATGGATCTACGGATGCGAAGATATAGCACGTTGAAAAATGCACAAAATAACAAGAGATTAGGACTTAGAAGAAAAGTGAGGAGAAGAGGGTCAACGGGGGCGCGGTTCCCGAGGCCGCATCGGATCGGGCCGGGCGGTGGAGGAGCTCGCTGGGGTTGGGGACGCTGCTGGAGGGGCGGCGCTGTCGGCGGCGACGCGCTGGCTGCGGGCGGGCAAGGGCTGGCGCGGGGCGGCGGGGCGGGCGGGCCATGGCGCACGGCGGCGGATGGGAGGAGCTCGCGGGGGAGCGGGCGGCGAGGGCGGTTGAGCGAGCTGCCGGCGGGGGGGCGGGAGGCGCGGCGGGCAGGCGCGGCTCGAGCGCCGGGCGGGCGGGCGAGGCGCTGCCCGAAGCGGCGGGGCGCGCGACTGGATTGGGCGGGACGGGCCGAAAGGGGCGGGCGGCGGGGAGGAGAGAGGAGGCGGCGAAGGGGGCAAGGCTGACGTGGCGCCCACGATTGGCCGGGCGGCGGGCGGGCGGACGCGGTCTGCTCGCCCGGACGTGGCGGGCGCGGAGGGCAAAATAGCTAGGGTTTCGGGGATGATCCGGGATTTTCGGGGGAGGTGTTTAAATAGGCATAGAGGGAGCTAGGAGAGTCCAAATGAGGTGTAGTTTTCGCCCACACGATCGTGATCGAACGACGGAGAGCATGGAGGTGACTTAGATGGGTTATTGGGCTGTTTTGAAGGGGTGTTGGGCTGCAACTTAAAAGAGGCCTTTGCGAGAGTGCGTTAACCGCTGGAGTACCAAACGAGCTCCAAATGACCAAACTTGACCGGTGGTCTACGGTGGTATACCAAGGCCACTAGACAAACCTCGGTCCATTTCGAGAAGGTTTAGCACCCGCAAACGGAAAAACGTAAAAGGGACCGCCGGGGGAGATAGGAGTGCCGGATTGCAAAGCGGACAACGGGAAAAATGCTCGGAATCATAAGACGAACACGTATGCAAATGCGATGCACATGATGACATGATATAAAATGCATGACATGGACAAAATGCAAAAATGAAGAAAACCCAACCACGGAGGGAATATCATAAATCAATGCCGAAAATGGCAAGAGTTGGAGTTACAAATATGGAAAGTTACATCCGGGGTGTTACAGCCCTGTAGGCGCTGGTTCTTGGTCGTCTCCTGCATCGGCGTCCATACCGTCGATGTCTTCGGAGTCGAAGTCGAGCATGTCGGTTAAGTCATCGACAGTGGCTATGAAGTGGGTGGTGGCTGGGCTTTGAATTTCTTCGTCGTCCGCATCCCAACCTTGCTGACCATAGTCCGGCCAGGGCTCTCCTGATAAAGAGAGAGAGACTTTAGTGAATTCAAAATGTCGCCGAGAGGCGAGTTCTGAAATATGTCCGCGGCGGTGAACTCCATGATCGGCGCCCAATCAGATTCGATTGGCAGGGGCGCGGAAGGTTCGGAGTCCGGAGAGGAGTCCGGCACCTTGGAGTCACGAGCTTCGCAATGGACAGATATGGTGTTCGCTCGATCGGTGAGAGATTGCAGCCCCGAGGCTACGCCCAGCCACCCGCCCTCGATTGGCTTTAGTCGACTCCAACTAAGGGTCGGAGCGGACACTGGTGCGGCCTCCAAGACACTGTTCGGTGGCAGAGCTAGATCATGCCCATAGTGACAGTGCGGCGCGCTTGGCTGTGGCTCGAACCCGTCGAAGATCAAGTCTCTGCGGACGTCGGCCGTGTAGTTCAAACTTCCAAATATAACCTGATGGCTGGGGCGTAGCTTTCGATCTGCTCCAGATGGCTGGTTAATTGCCCGCAGATGCAAAGCCGCCAAACACGAAGATCTGTCCGGGAGAAAAGTCTCGCCTCGACCGCATCGTTGTTGATGATCGGAAGGAGCCATCGGGCCTAAAGGTGACGACACGGAGGAACTCTCAATGAAAGCACCAATGTCGGTGTCAAAACCGGCGGATCTCGGTAGGGGGTCCCGAATGTGCATCTAGGCGGATGGTAACAGGAGACAAGGACACGATGTTTTTTACCAGGTCCGGCCCTCTCGTTGGAGGTAAAACCCTACTCCTGCTTGATTAATATTGATGATATGGGTAGTACAAGAGTAGATCTACCACGAGATCGAGAGGCTAAACCCTAGAAGCTAGCCTATGGTATGATTGTTGTTCGCCCCACGGACTAAAACCCTCCGGTTTATATAGACACGGAGAGGGTTAGGGTTACATAGAGTCGGTTACAATGGGAGGAGATCTACATATCCAGACGCCAAGCTTGCCTTCCACGCCAAGGAAAGTCCCATACGGACACGGGACGAAGTCTTCAATCTTGTATCTTCATAGTCCAGGAGTCCGGCCAAAGGTCATAGTCCGGCCACCCAGACACCCCCTAATCCAGGACTCCCTCAGTGGTGGCAGCAGCGGAGGAAGGCCAGATGTCGGATCACGATGAGGTGGCCCGCCCACGAGAGTCGTCTGAGCGACGTGTTAGCAAGGGCAACCCGGTGCTCAGCACAATCACGGCGAGCGTCCGCCATGGAGACGACGGAGTGATGGAGCACAGATCGACGGAAGGCAGGCTACGGCGCACCCCTACCTGGCGCGCCAAATGTCGGATCACGGGTTCCGGCAAAACCCTTAAGGTTTGAACTATGGGGTGCGCGCGAGGTTTGTTCCCTCCTACCGATTCGCGTCCTAACTAGCTAAGAACTCAAGAACGAGCTCGACGGACTCACAATACAAGGGACACAAGATTTATACTAGTTCAGGCCAATGTTGTGGTGTAATACCCTACTCCAGTGTGGTGGTGGTGGATTGCCTCTTCGGCTGATGATGAACAGTACAAGGGGAAGAACAACCTCCTAAGGTTGAGGTGTTCTTGTGCTTGGTGTGTGGCTAAGGATCAAGTGAGATGCCCCTGGATCAGATGCCTCTACTATTGTGGCTAGTTCTACTTATATAGGCCCTGGTCCTCTTCCCAAATATTGAGCGGGAAGGGATCCAACAACGGCCAATTTGAAAGGGGACAGCTAGTACAGCTTATCCTGACAAAAGCAGTCTTCGCCTGCAAGAGGCTCTGGTGGTGACGCCTCCTTGGGCTCCATGGTTACCTCCTTCTTGCCGTCATGCTGGTCTTGGTCTCGTTGCACTGATATGGAAACCTTTGCTTGATGCCTCGGTACTCTGTGCTTGCGCTTGCCCCCTTAGCACCAAAGAGGAAGCAAGGATACTGCGCGCTGGCGCCCGCCTGGCCTCGATCGTCATGGCTTGCGTCACGAGAACCTTGCGAGGTTTGCTTTGCCTTGATCTCTCTGCCCCTCGCGAGCCTCCCTGATGAGGCTGCTCCTGAGGAGGTCTTGCGTTGTCCGCCTCGCGAGGCTTGGCCCCTCGCGAGGGTCTTGAATGCCTTGTTGGTGAAGATGGGCCATACAGGCCTGCTAGCACAGCCACACCGTGGGCCGCAGGCAGGCAAGTCTGGGGACCCCCGTTCCCAGAACGCCGACAGAGAGGAAGCTGAGGTTCGAAGAAGCGAGTAAGTTGGGGAGTGTGTTGCCAGCAATGGGGAAATAACTGTGTAGGACGCCGAGGCCGCCTAGCCAGGCGGATATCAAGGCTGCGTGGGGAAATGGGGTTGCCCACGTCCAGTCGGTCGCCACGCGTCGAGTGGGGCCGCATGCTGTTGGGGCCCATGGTACTCTGCACTTGCCCTTTGGCTTCGCCTCGAAGCCAAGTCCGAGCGCGCCTTGGGCCCGGGGGCTACTGTCGGCGTTCTGGGAACGGGGGTCCCCAAACTTGCCTGCCTGCGGCCCATGGCATGGCTCCACCAGCGGCCCCGTACGGCCCATGTTCACCAACAAACACTCAAGACCCTCGCGAGGGGCCAAGCCTCGCGAGGTGGACGATGCAAGACCTCCTCAGGGGCGGCCTCACCAGGCTGGCTCGCGAGGGGCAGAGAGATCAAGGCACGGGGAACCTCGCAAAGTTCCCATGACGCAAGCCATGGCAACCATGACCAGGCGGGCGCCAGTGTGCACAGTGTCCTCGTTTCCTCATTGGAGTTAAAGAGGCAAGCGCAGGCGAGGAGTCCCGAGGCATCAGGCAAAGGTTTCCATATCAGTGCAACAAGACCGAGACCAGCAGGACGGAAGGACGGAGGTCACCATGGATCCCAAGACGGCGTCACCACCAGAGCCTTTTGCAGGCGAAGACCACCTTTAGTCAGGATAACTTGTACTAGTTGTCTCCCTTCGAATTTGGCCGTTGTGGGATCCCTTCCCGCTCAATATGTGGGAAGAGGACAAGTGCCTCTATAAATAGTGCCGTCTTGGATCCGAGCCATTCCATCCATAGCCTCACACGAGTCCACCAAGCACAAGAGCACCTCTCCTCAGGAGGTTGTTCTTCCCTTGTAACTGTTCATCCTTAGCCCAAGAGGCAATCCACCACACCACACTGGAATAGGGTATTACACCACATCGGTGTCCCGAACCAGTATAAATATTGTGTCTCCTTGTTCCTTGGGTTCGACGCGTTAGGCCTGACGATCGTTGCGAGACCGAGCTAGGTGGAGGGAGAGATCTTCGTGCACACCCGTGTGTTCGAATCTCAAGGGTTTTGCCGGAACCCGAAATCCGACAATGTCCTCCCCCGCCTCTCTTTTGAGATGTGGATCGCTGTCGGCGTTCTGGGAACGGGGGTCCCCAGACTTGCCTGCCTGTGGCCTGTGGCATGGCTCAAAGGGTGGCCCATCATGGCCCATCTTCATCAACACAAGCTCAAGACCCTCGCGAGGGGCCAAGCCTCGCGGGGTGGACGACAGGGAGCTTCCTCAGGCATGGCCTCATCAGGCTGGCTCGCGAGGAGGCGGAGAGATCAAGGCGGGGTACCTCGCGAGGTGCCCATGGCGCAAGCCATGACGACCAAGGCGCCCAGCCCAGCAGAAGTGTCCTCCTTTCCTCTTTGGTGCAAAGGGAGCAAGCGCAGGCGAGAGCATCAAGCAAAGGCGTCCATTTCGGTGCAACAAGACCAAGACCAGTCCAACGGCAGGAAGGAAGTCATTGTGGAGCCCAAGCTGGCGTCATCACCAGAGCCTTTCACAGGCGAGGACCGACTTTAGTCAGGATAAGTGTACCAGATGTTCCCCTTCAAAACGGCCAATTGTTGGCGCCCTTCCCGCTCAATATTTGGGAAGAGGCCCAGGGCCTCTGCCTATAAATAGGGCTAGCCACCCATAGGGTAGAGACATGAAGAAAAGTAGCAAGAGAACAAATGAGAGAGATAGAGAGAAGCGACTGAACTCCCCCTAGTAGTTCATCGCACCAGCCAAGAACAGACCCTCGCGAGGCTGTTCTTCCTTGTATTGTTCATCACCATCAGCCCAAGAGGCAATCCACCACACCACAAACTAGAGTAGGGTATTACACCACAATGGTGGCCCGGACTAGTATAAACCCTGTGTCTCTTGTGCTGTTCCTTTCAGTAGTTTAGATCCTAGCGAGGCGTGGGGTGCAGTAGGTAGAGGCGAGATTCAGCGCACCCGGTGTTCGAACCTCAAGGGTCTGCCGGAACCCGAAATCCGACATTTGGCGCGCCAGGTAGGGGTGCGCCGGAGTTTCCCTTCCGCCACCGCCGCGACCCACCTCGCGATGAGCAGCACGCCGCCCGCTCCGGCCGCCAGCGCCAGCGCGGGTGCCAGGGGGCTCCGAGCCCTGGCCCCGGCCTTTCAATGGGTGCGGTGGCCAGACAAGTTCAAGCCAACGACGCCACTGCCATAACGGCGCTGACCGATCCGATGGCTTTCCCTCTTGGCGCATAAGGAAGCCATCCTCGAAGTGGAGGTGATGAGCGTGGTCATGGCCAACTGGCTCCCTATGGCCCTCACCGACGCTCCGCAGCGTGGCTGCTCCACCTTCCCGCAGCCTCGTGGCCTCTTGGGAAGAGCTCATGACCTCTTCCTCACCCACCACGCTGCGCTGCCCTCGGTCGCCGCGACCCTCCTGGCGGCTCATGGCGCCGCCTAAGTCACCACGTCAAGCCGTTCGTCCGTCGGGACGGCGCTGTCTCCATGCAGCAGGAGGCCCCCCAGGACCGGTCGGCGCCCAAGGCAAGTCTGACCTTCAGCTCGGAAGACCACCCCTCCAACTCAGCCTGCTCGGGTGCGCTCCCCATGCTGTGCACCCCCACCATCTGCCAGGTGGCGGTCACCAGGACTCTCATCGACGGCGGCGCGGGCCTCAACGTGCTCTCAGTAGAGGCCTTCAACCTCCTCTGCATACCCCGGGACCGGCTGCAGCCCAGCCGGCCTTTCTTGGGCGTCGGGGGCGGATCATCCAGCTCCTCTGGACAGATCCGGCTCCCGGTAACTTTTGGCACCTACGACAACTTCTGCACGGAGCAGGTCGATTTCGACATCGCCCCCATCGACCTCCCCTACAACGCCATCCTCGGCTACCCAGCACTGGCCCAGTTCATGGCCGCGACTCACGCGGCGTACAACCTCATGAAGATGCCCGAGAGCAACGGCGTCCTCACCGTGTCAGGGACACCGGAGATGCGCCATGAAGTTCTCAAGCTTCGCCTTCAAGGCAGCGGCGCCCGGCGTAACAGAACTCACTGACGCAGAGACCCCTGAGCCCAAGGGGCTGCACCAACCAAGAAGAAACAGTTGTTCACCCAAGACAAGGCAGAGACCAAGCAAATACCCGTCGACGAGGACGGGTCCACTGACGCCACTTTCACCATAGGCGCCAACCTCGAGCCCGAGCAGGAGGAGGCCCTGGTCAAGTTCCTGCGCGCAAACAAGAAGGTATTTGCCTAGGAGCCTGATCAGTTGGCGGGGATCCCTAGGGGCGTAATCGAGCATCACCTCCACGTGTGCCCCAACGTACGCCTCGTAGAACAGAAAGCGAGGCGGTAGTCCACTGAAAAGCAAGCCTTCATCGTCCAGGAGACCCGCAAACTAAAAGCCGCTGGGGTCATTCGCGAGGTCCGGTACCCAGATTGGTTGGCCAACCCTGTTGTTGTACCAAAGAAGGGAGGGAAGGAGCGCATGTGTGTCAACTTCACCAACCTCAACAAGGCATGCCCGCAAGATCCGTTCCCGCTTCCTCGCATCGACCAGATCGTCGATTCCACCGCTGAGTGCGACCTGTTGTGCTTCTTGGATGCCTTCTCCGGTACCACCAGATCAAGATGGCGGTAGAGGATGTGGAGAAGACCGCCTTCCTGACCCCATGCGGGGTGTACTGCTACACGTGCATGCCATTCGGGCTGCGCAACGCTGGGGCGACCTTCCAGCAGCTGATGCACATCACCCTGGGTCCGCAGCTCGGGAAGAATGTTGAGGCTTACGTCGATGACATTGTGGTGAAGTCTCAGGAGGCCAGAACCCTGATAAAGGACCTGGAGGAAACCTTCGCGATCCTCGACGCAGTGAACCTACGGCTCAACCCGGAGAAATGTGTGTTTGGAGTCCCCTCGGGCAAGCTCTTGGGCTTCCTCGTATCCCACCGAGGCATCAAGGCTAACCCAGAAAAGGTCAAGGCGGTCGAGGACATGAGCCCGCCAAAGACCCTCAGGGAAATGCAGAAGCTCACTGGGCGCGTGACTGCGCTAGGGCGCTTCATCTCCAAGTTGGGGGAACGAGCGCTGCCTTTCTTCCAGCTAATGAAGAAAAAGGGGCCGTTTGAATGGGCTAAAGAAGCCGACAAGGTGTTCCAAGATCTCAAGAGGTACCTGACCAGCCCTCCGGTCATGGTGGCCCCACGCCCGCAGGAACCCCTGGTGCTCTACCTCGCCGCCACTCCCTACTCCGCCAGCGCAGCTCTGGTGGCGGTTAGGGAAGAGCGTCAGACCAAAGCCACAGCAGCAGCCCAGGTCAAGGCAAAGCAGGAACAAGGAAGACCCACAGAAACCACTGCCGCGGCTGAGAAGGGTCAGCCGCCGCAGGGGAGCGCGCTGGGGGAGGAAGAGGTCCCTCCCCCAGACTACCAGCCTCTGGAGGCCTCACCGCCTCAGGAGGCGCCACGGTCCCGGAGGGCGCCAGCGGCACTGGCGCTCCAAACCTCGTTGAGCACCCAGTATACTTCGTCAGCACGGTGTTGCGGGACGCAAGGGCGCGGTACCCCATGCCTCAGAAACTCCTCCTCGCGCTATTGGTGGCCTCACGCAAGCTGCGGCACTATTTTCAGGCTCACCCCATCAAGGTCGTCTCAGCATACCCCTTGGAAAGGGTGCTCAGGAGCCCTAACTCAGCCGGAAGGGTCGCTGAGTGGAACATTGAACTGCAAGCGTTTCAGCTCGAATTCAGCACGACCAGAGTCATCAAGGGGGCCGCGTTAGCGGATTTCGTGGCGGAATGGACGGAGGCACCGGGCCTCAAGGCCGACGAGGATCGGTCCCTCTCTCCGGGAAGCGAAGCGCCGGAAGGCTGGGTCATGTACTTCGATGGGGCGTTCTCCAGGCATGGCGCTGGGGCTGGGGTGGTGCTCATATCTCCCACTCATGACAAGCTCTACTACGCTGTGCAGGTCTGTTTCCAGCAAGGTGAAAAGGTCTCCAACAACATAGCGGAGTATGAAGGTCTAATAGCGGGCTTGAAGGCCGCAGCAGCCCTGGGGGTGAAGCGCCTTACCATCAAGGGCGATTCGCAACTCCTTGTCAATTTCTCCAACAAGGTGTACGAGCCAAAAGATGAACACATAGAAGCCTACCTTGGGGAGGTCCGCAGGATGGAGAAGCAGTTCTGGGGGTTGGAATTGCAGCATGTGCCCCGCGGCACCAATCAGGAGGCCGACGACATCGCCAAACGAGCATCCATGCGGTTACCTAAGGAGCCTGGCGTGTTCTAGGAGCGGCTTTTCAAGCCCTCCTCCATGCCATCACTATCAAACATGGCGCAGCCTCGGGAGGAGCTCCCCCAGCCACCTGCATCAGGAGCCCCGGTCTGTGGCCCGGCCTCAGGAGCGCGTCTGCTCCTGACGATGGAGCCTCAGGAGGGGTGCTGGATCACATAACTCCGGAGCTACTTAACTCAAGGGACCCTACCGGAGAAGGAGGAGGAAGCGAAGCGCGTGGCGCGGCAAGCCACATCATACTGTATCAGGGAGGGAGTGCTATATCGGAAGCGGCCGAATGATGTGGCACTGCGCTGCATCTCCAGGGAGCAAGGGAAAGAATTGCTGGCGGATATACACGGTGGAGACTGTGGGCATCACTCGTCATCACGAACCCTCGTGGGCAAGGCATTCCGGAGCGGTTTCTATTGGCCTACAGCGCTCAACGACGCCGTAGAGCTAGTGAAGGCTTGCGAAGCCTGCCAATTCCATGCCAAGCAGACCCATCAGCCGGCAGGAGGTCTACAAACTATACCCCTCTCGTGGCCATTCGCAGTCTGGGGGCTGGATATCCTGGGCCCGTTTCCTCGGGCGCCAGGGGGCTATCGCTACCTTTACGTCGCCATGGACAAGTTCACCAAGTGGGCTGAAGTGGAAGCCGTCCGCACCATCCCCGCAGGTTCTGCGGTCAAGTTCGTCAAGGGCCTCGTGAGCCGGTTCGGGGTGCCGAACCGCATCATCACCGACAACGGTTCGCAGTTCACCAGTAACCTCTTCAAAACATATTGTGCTAACCTGGGAACGCAGATATGCTACGCTTCGGTGGCGCACCCCCGAAGCAACGGCCAGGCCGAGCGGGCCAACGCAGAGGTCCTGAGGGGCCTCAAAACCAGAACATTCAGGAAGAAACTGGAGGCCTGCGGCAGGGGTTGGTACGACGAGCTTCAGTCTGTGATGTGGTCCATCCGCACGACCACAACCAAGCCAACTGGAGAGACCCCGTTCTTCCTGGTCTATGGAGCCGAAGCGGTCCTTCCTCACGAGGTCAGACGTCGTTCCGCACGGGTCCTGGCGTTCGACGAGGCGCAGCAGGACGCCATGCGGGGGACGGATCTCGTGCTGGGGGAGGAGCGCCGTCGAGAAGCTGCATTGCGAGCAGCAAGGTACCAACAAGCACTGCGACGATACCACTGCCGCAACATCCGCCCCAGAACTCTCGAGGTAGGGGACCTCGTGCTCAGGCGGGTTCTCTCCAGGGAAGGGTTGCATAAGCTCTCTCCCATGTGGGAGGGCCCGTTCAAGGTTGTTCATGTTTCCAGGCCCGGCTCCGCGCGCTTGGAGACTCAGGAGGGGGTGCCAGTCCAGAACGCGTGGAACATCCAGCACCTCCGGAGGTTTTACCCCTGAAAAGGCCCAGAGCCTGTGAAGAAGGCGAATGCCTGTGAAGCTGTCTTTTTGGAAAAGGCCCAGAGCCTGTGAAGAAGGCGAATGCCTGTGAAGCTGTCTTTTTGGAAAAGGCCCAGAGCCTGTGAAGAAGGCGAATGCCTGTGAAGCTGTCTTTTTGGAAAAGGCCCAGAGCCTGTGAAGAAGGCGAATGCCTGTGAAGCTGTCTTTTTGGAAAAGGCCCAGAGCCTGTGAAGAAGGCGAATGCGTGTGAAGCTGTCGCGTTTTCGGAAAAGGCCCGGAGCCTGTGAAGAGGGCAAATGCCCGTGAAGCTTGCTTCCCCCAAGAAAGGCCCGGAGCCTGTGAAGAAGGCCAACGCCTGTGAAGCTCGCTGCCCGTGACACTCTCACGTAATAATGAGTTGGGGATGTACACGCCCCGGAGTCTCAGGAGCGCCGGCCTCAGGCCTTGGGGCTCCCTCCCACGCCCAGTGGCATCACTTAGCTCCGCGCTGGTGAGAAGACGTCGAGGACTAGATTAGGTGCGGGACGTGGATTTTTCATTTGCTTTCTGTATTTGGCTTGTTCATTCTCATTTGAAGTTTTATCGAAGCTTTTGTCGTTTTTTGACTTGTGGCTCTTCGACCTTTCGCCCTCTTACCTCGATTCCTCTCGGACAAGGTCACGCGAGGGGGGCAGCCTGGGCGCCCCCGTGAGTGTTCTCTGCCCTTATTGTTCGAGGTTTCCCTACCCGGGTCCACTACAGGAGCACCCCTCCAGTCCACGCCTCACGGGCACCGCGACACGAACACAGGACCTGGGTCGGTCGCCTCCACAGCTGAGGCCGGGAGCTACCTCTCCAGACTAACCTTCGCAGGACATGAAGCGTTCGACGAGGGCCACGACAGGCGCCCCCGAGCTAAGTAATTTCTACGCGCGAGCGTGTAGCACAAGGGCATAATACCGAGATAGCAGAAACAATATGATAATTAACAGCAATAGTCCAAGCACGCATGACGCTGGGCCCTACGCCTTGTTTCTTTTTGCGCAGGAAAAGGAAAAAGGACAAAACAAGCGCGGCTCGCCTGACACCAACTTGCGGGGGAGACTCGAACTGCCTCCGGAGCTCAGGCGGACTCCCTCTCACGCTTCACCGGGGCAAGACGGCGGGCGGACTCGCTACCTCCCTCCAGGCGGGCGCGGCGGCGCAGAGGCTGGTCGCTACCACCGCTGGAGGAGCCGTTTCCCGAAGAAGAGCCGTCGAAGCTCGACGAGCCCCGGGCGTCGCCGACCACGCGCGCGCTGTCGTCTTCATCGTCGCTGGGGCTGAACCCGCGGCCACGGTCGTCGTTCTTAGGGCAGCACCCAGCGCGGCGACCATCTTCCCCGAACACCCTCACGTAGAGGGTGGCATCGCCGTCGAACTTGAAGTGTAGGGTGCATCGCCGGCTCAAACCGTGCGCGCGGGCAAATGTTTGCCAGCCGCGGGCCAGGGCCAGGCTCCTGGCTGCAGAGACCTCCAGCGAAGCCCAGGAGGCCCGACTGCAGCAACCATCGGCCTGAAGCCAGAGGCAGCCCGGGGCACCGGCCGGAAGCTCACCTAGGAGGAAGCAAGGGAGCTGGAGCCAGGTGCCGGTCGGCTCCGCTGACCACACCACAAACTCCGGCAGCACCTCTGCCGAGTGGAAGCGCGGCCTAGGGGGGCGCGCGGCCGTAGCGCACCCCCCAGCAGCGGCCTGCCGCCCGCCACCGCGCGGGAGGTCACCTCCACGACCGCGAGGAGCCACCATGGGAATCACAGGGTGTTTGCGAGGACGGCCTCGATCGCTTGGGCGGGGAGAGTCAGGCCCTACCTGGCGAGCCTTCCCCTTCTCTGCGGCCGAGAACCTCTTCGGCGGAGCCATGGGGAAGAAGAAGAAGCAAGGAGGAGATGGACTAGAAGGGCAGGCGCTGTCCCGTACTTATAGCCGGGGAAGGCCAACCGCCGACCTCCATGATCGCACGCAATCATGACCCGCTCTGCATGCAGGGACTTGTCAATTCGTGCAGTTGCCGAGGCGTCGTGGGGATGTGGAGACACCCACGTCCAATCAACCGCCACGCGGCGCCCGAGGCCGCAGGCTGTTAGGGCCCGCAGCGCTTCGCACTTGCCCCTTCGCCTCTCTGCCCTGCCAAGTACGGGCGCGCCTTGGGCCCGGGGGCTACTGTCGGCGTTCTGGGAATGGGGGTCCCCAGACTTGCCTGCCTGCGGCCTGCGGCGTGGCTCAAAGGGGGCCCCATCATGGCCCATCTTCATCAACACAAGCTCAAGACCCTCGCGAGGGGCCAAGCCTCGCGGGGCGGACGACAGGGAGCTTCCTCAGGCACGGCCTCATCAGGCGGGCTCGCGAGGAGGCGGAGAGATCAAGGCCGGGTACCTCGCAAGGTGCCCATGACGCAAGCCATGACGACCAAGGGCGCCAGCCCGCGTAGTGTCCTCCTTTCCTCTTTGGTGCAAAGGGAGCAAGCGCAGGCGAGAGCATCAAGCAAAGGCATCCATTTCTATGCAACAAGACCAAGACCAGTCCAACGGCAGGAAGGAAGTCATTGTGGAGCCCAAGCCGACGTCATCACCAGAGCCTTTGACAGGCGAGGACCGACTTTAGTCAGGATAAGTGTACCAGATGTTCCCCTTCAAAATGGCCAATTATTGGCGCCCTTCCCGCTCAATATTTGGGAAGAGGCCCAGGGCCTCTGCCTATAAATAGGGCTAGCCACCCACAGGGTAGAGACATGAAGAAAAGTAGCAAGAGAACAAACGAGAGGGATAGAGAGAAGCGACTGAACTCCCCCTAGCAGTTCATCGCACCAACCAAGAATAGACCCTCGCGAGGCTGTTCTTCCTTGTATTGTTCATCACCATTATCCCAAGAGGCAATCCACCACACCACAAACTAGAGTAGGGTATTACACCACAATGGTGGCCCGAACTAGTATAAACCCTGTGTCTCTTGTGCTGTTCCTTTCGTAGTTTAGATCCTAGCGAGGCGGCGGGGTGCAGGTAGGTAGAGGGCGAGATTCCGCGCGCACCCCAGTGTTCGAACCTCAAGGGTCTGCCGAAACCCGAAATCCGACAATCGCCGCACCGAGCCCTTGGATGCCATCATCCTCCTCGAGCGTTGTCGTCTTCGCCATCGATTCGTCGCCGTGAGCCTTTCCCGAGCCCATTCTGCACCCCGATCTTTCCCTCTCTTCCTGTCGTCC
Organism: Aegilops longissima; assembly: GCA_021605205.1. Classification (NCBI taxonomy): domain Eukaryota; kingdom Viridiplantae; phylum Streptophyta; class Magnoliopsida; order Poales; family Poaceae; genus Aegilops; species Aegilops longissima. Next base: position 65,303 of record JAHIAM010001779.1, read on the forward strand.
GACGCGCTCGGTATATAGCTCTCCAGTCGTGGTCGTACCCGTCGCCATAATTGGACTCGCCACTGTGTCCACAGCAGCCGAAGCCCGTGTCCGAGTATGGCGTCGAGCTCAGCACCTCCCCAGCAGTCCAACGCCACCATCCGCTGCCCTTGTTGTGCCCTGCTTTGCCGTACCGAGCTCTCCCTATTTCGGTCGCCGCCGCCGAGCTCACGGCCGTCGTTGTAGTTCCTCTCCGGCGACGCCGCCGCCACAGATCAACGTGGTGCACGTTCGAACGCGCCCAACCCCGCGCGTAATGGACGGCGTTGCCAATTTTCGCCATGTTCCTGTGCGCTCCGCCGTGTATTTGGTTGTCGGCGCCGCTGACCTGGCCTGACACGTGGGCCTCCCTGGGTCACTGACCAGTGCGTCCCAGGGGCCCAGTTGACTGGGTTGACCAGTCATACGTACCGACTGGGCAGCTCCATACTACAAAAAATACACTTCCGTGATGATACGTGTTTGTCACAGTAGGTCGCGTTTTTTGTCATGCATGTACATCCATGGTGATTTTATGACAGAATTAAGATAGTCATACCTGTGCTGTCGTGGAAGTGTTCCATGACATTACCAAAATTATCATCACGGAAGTGTCCACTTCCATGATGATAAATCACGCGTCACAGAAGTGCTTTCGTCAAGGGTGACCGACACGTGGCATCCACCGTAACGGAATGCCGTTAAGCTATCGGGTCCGGTTTTGGATCCGATAACCCGTTAACAGCAGAGACCAATGGGAAATTTCCACGTGTAAAATTCTGATTAGCCGAAGGGAACACCTATCAGCTTGTTAGTGGGCCAGATGTCGCCCGTCCATTGGAGTAGACATGCCTACAATACGTCGACACGTGGTTGGGCCCAATAGAGGCCCATATAGGTTAAAAAGGCTGGCCCAGTCAAAGGCCCGTAGTACTTACTCAGGTGCTAGTGGGTCAGCCCAATAACGGCCTGCTTAATAAAGGCCCATTTACGGCCGAAGCCAGATCTGGCCCGTTAATTGTTCACTGAATATTTGAGCCCATTTATGGCCCGAAGTCAGATCTGGCCCGTTAATTGTTCGCCGAATATTAGGGCCCAATTACAGCCCAGTGACTTCCGACCTATTAGAGGCCCGATGTAGACATGGGCCCATTTCATCCCGGTGTAACTTTCGGCCTGGGAATGGCCCGTGCTGCCCATAGGCCATATATGGTATGACGGGACATCTAGCCCACTAACGGCCCGTGATAGAGGTGGCAACAGTTAAGCCCAACGTGACTTTGGTCCTGTTAAAGGCATGTCGCATAATTCGGCCCGTTGATGTCTGTACTAAGCTTTCGGCCTCTTAAAAGCCCATGATATCAGTGGGTCAACTAAGGCCCGAGATATGTTTCGGCTTGGTAACTGCCCGTAATATAACTTGGACCAAAAAGGTCCGGTCTACATTTCAGCCTGCTGAAGGCCCGTCGACGACTAGTGAAAATTGAGCCCCAACATGCATTACGGCCTGCTAAAGGCCCATGGCTTCGTCTGGGACATAACAGGCCAGTACAATATTCAGCCTGTTAATCGCCCAACGCTACCAAACTAAGCGCTGGGTCCACAAAATGCCCAACTAAAATATAGGCCGGTGTAAGTTGTGGGCCTCGCGCAAAGTGTGAAGGCCTGATAGGTGGGAACCCGATGAACAAGTTCATGCCTGAGGGTGCCCGATCTTCAGGTCGTAGGATCGAATCGGAAGGGATAACTAGCTGCAAGCAGCCGGGATAACTAGCTTTATACCTGCCAAGGTTGGATGCAACCCATACGTTGGGGATGGCTGAACGAAGCTACAAGAACTCCAACCCGTTGTCCGAATAATCGCAGAACCACAAACCGGGACTAATCCACACAAAACGGCCGGGACCGTAGAGCACGAACTAGGGGGAACCAGAGGCTCCTTCTCGCGAATCCGAATGAACTTACAAGAGCAAAGGTAGCAAGATCTCTCAGATCTCTCTAGCAGTCTTGCTACATAAGCTTGTAGCTGAATGGTTTGACAAAGGTCCTCTAGAGGATGGGGGAGATTGGGTTTTATAGGAGGGACAACCCCCCTTAGCTAGGTGTGAAAATGGTTTCAAAAGTAAGCAGGTTTGCATGGCTTCCTTGGGTGAATAAGCTGTCAACTTTGGGAGTTGCTGGAGAGCTCCTCGGAAATTCGCGAAGTCTTGACAGCCTGGACACCTGCCACGAGAATGACTAGTACTTTTGACTCACAACTCCAAATGATGTGAGGTTTTTTGGATTGGAAAGATAATTTGATGTATCTTCTGTTGATGTACCCCTATGGCCCCGTATCTCCATCAAATGGGTGTGGCACATCAAAACATCAGAGGTAAAAACTGAGAGCATCAGCTTCACTTGAAACTTGTTTTCTCCAAACTTGTTCCTCCAAAGCGGTTGCTTCAAGAGCTCATAGGTTGTTGGATTGCTTCCATGTTATACCTAAGTTCAAACAACAATAATGGAGATGAAAGCATAGTTGTGTCATCGAGGTTACAAAGGTAAACTTAAGTTAGCGTTCACCTGGTCACTTATTTGTTTGGCGCGACTTCTTGTGATTGGACCTATAATTGTTGGAGATTTGTTGATGGTTGTGGTGTCCTCATCATCCTCCCCCTCTTGAAGAGGAGTCGTCCTCGACTCTGATGGTCAAAAGTATAGAGAGAGATTGGACACATTGAATGTTGGACTAACACCATAATCCATAAGAAGGTCAATCTTGTAGGCATTGTCATTGAACTTCGTAAGAACTTTGAATGGACCATCTCCACGTGTTTGCAACTTGCATTTGCGTTGATCTGGGAAACGATCCTTCCGCAGGTGTACCCACACAAGATCACATTCTTCAAACAACACCTTCTTTCTTCCCTTGTTTACTCGTTTTGCATATTGTTCAGTCATCTTCTCAATATTTTCCTTGGTCTTCTCATGAATTTTTTTCACGAAGTCAGCACGCTTACTTGCATCAACATTGGTTTGCTCCTGCAATGGTAAAGGCAAAAAATCTATGGGAGTAGCAGGTTTGAAACCATAAACAATTTCAAAAGGACAAAATTTAGTGGTCGAATGTACTGCCCTGTTGTATGCAAACTCCACGTGGGGGAGACACTCTTCCCACATCTTCAATTTTTTCTTTAAAACTGCTCTCAGCATCATGGATAGTGTGCAGTTGACAACTTCAGTTTGTCCATCCGTTTGTGGGTGGCATGTAGTGGAAAAGAGAAGCTTTGCTCCTAGCTTTGCCCACAACGTTTTCCAAAAATAGCTCAGAAACTTGGTGTCACGATCGGAAACAATAGTGCGTGGTACTCCATGTAGCCGCACGACTTCCCTGAAAAACAAATCAACAATGTGTGAAGCATCATCGCTCTTATGACACGGGATAAAATGAGCCATTTTGCTAAACCTATCAACCACCACAAAAACTGAATCACTCCCCCTTTTAGTGCGTGGTAATCCAAGAACAAAATCCATAGAAATATCTTCCCAAGGTGTACTAGGAATTGATAAGGGGGTATAAAGTCCATGAGGGTTTAAACATGACTTAGCTTTGCGGCAAATCTCACAACGTAGCACCTAGCGCTCAACATCACGCCTCATCCTTGGCCAAAAGAAATGGTCGATCAGCAAACTCTTAGTTTTCTTTGCTCCAAAATGTCCCATGAGACCGCGAGCATGAGCCTCCTGTAAAAGCAAAAAACGAACAGAGCATTCTGGGATGCACAATTTGTTAGCTCGAAACAAAAATCCATCATGCAAGTTAAACTTTTCCCAACCTTTTCCCTCACTACACTTTGAGTGTGATTCAGCAAAATATGGGTCATTCACATACAATTCTTTAATGCTTTGCAACCCAAGAATTTTAGTATCAAGTTGTGAGAGTAAAATATGGCGTCTAGACAAAGCATCGGCAACAACACTATATTTTCCTTTCTTGTACTTGACAATATAGGGAAAAGATTCTATGAATTCACTCCATTTTGCATGTCCACGGTTCAATTTTTGTTGACCCCTAAGGTGCCTTAAAGATTCATGGTCGGAATGTATCACAAATTCTTTAGGCCACAAATAATGTTGTCATGTTTCCAAAGATCTTACAAGTGCATATAATTCTTTGTCATAAACTGAGTAATTTAGACTTGGACCACTCAGCTTCTGACTAAAATATGCAATAGGCCTGCCTTCTTGCATTAGTACGCCTCCAATACCCACACCACTTGCATCACATTCAATTTCAAAAGTCTTACCAAAGTTGGGTAGTGCAAGCAATGGTGTGGATGTCAATTTTTCTTTCAGCTCTTGGAAGGCCTTCTCTTGTGCGTTTGCCCACTTGAAGGGAACATCTTTCTTGGTTAGCTCATTCATTGGGGCAGCAATGGTGCTGAAGTCCTTCACAAACCGATGGTAGAAACCAGCAAGGCTAAGAAAGCTTCGTACTTGGCTTACATTTTGTGGAGGCATCCACTCACGGATGGCCTTGACCTTCTCCTCATCTACCTCCACACCTTGTCCTGAAACAACAAAGCCAAGAAACACAACTTTTTCTATGCAAAATGTGCACTTTTCCTTGTTAGCATATAATTTCTCCTCTCTTAGGACAGCAAGCACGCACCGGATGTGTTCAACATGTTCAGCCAAAGTTTTGCTATAAATCAGGATGCCATCAAAGTAAACAACTACAAACTTGCCAATGAACATTCTAAGCACATGATTCATTAATCTCATGAAGCTACTAGGTGCTTTTGTGAATCCAAATTGCATAACTAACCACTCATACGAACCCGATTTTGTTTTGAAAGCGGTTTTCCGTTCATCACCCTCTCTCATTCTAATTTGATGGTAGCCACTTCGCAAGTCAATTTTAGAAAAGATGGTGGCGCCACTAAGTTCATCAAGCATCGGTATGGGGTGCCTATACCTCACGGTGATGTTATTAATAGGCCTACAATCACAACACATTCGGGAAGATCCATCTTTCTTTGGTACTAAAAGAACGCGTACAGCACAAGGAGAGAGACTTTCCCTTACATAACCTTTGTTTAGTAGGCCTTCTACTTTTCGCTGAATCTCCTTGGTTTCCTCCGGGTTTGCGCGATATGGTGGTAGGTTCGGCAATGGGGCTCCTGGTACCAAATCAATTTGGTGCTCAATGCCTCTTTGTGGTGGCAGCCCTGGTGGTTTCTCCTCGGGGAACACATCTTCATACCCCTGCAAGATTTCAACAACAACACGAGGAGTGGTGGAGGTTAATTCATTAGTAGAAAGAAAATTGTCCTTGTACAAAAGTACAAAGAACACGGAATTGGGTTCTCTTAACTCTCTCATGTCCCTTTTCCTAGCCATCATAACTAATCCCTGTATTTTCCATGTCTTGGTCAATTTAAGCTGTGGGGTTTTATTTGGCTTTGGATTCTCTCGCTCACTATGTTGGTGGATGTCACTCAAGTGTTTCTCGCTCAGTCTCACTTTCTTTTTCAGATCATCCATCAATATTTCTTCGGGTATCAAAGGGAGCAAAGATATGCGCTCTCCCTCATATTGGAATGAGAGACGATTAGTACGGCTGTTGATTTGCACATCATGATCATACAACCAAGGTCTTCCCAACAACAATTGGCATGCTTGCATTGGCACCACATCACATTCCACTTGATCTCGGTACTTCCCCATGGAAAACTGAACGGTGACAATGTTGCTTACTCGAAGTGTACCACAATCATTGAGCCATTGCATATTATATGGACTTGGGTGCCTTCTTTGTTTCAGTCCCAACTTCTCTACCAAATCTGAACTTGCAATGTTGTTGCAACTGCCATTGTCAACAATAATTCTGCAAACCTTGTCCTTGATGGTGCAGAAAAATATTATGTCGCTGCCCTTTCTCTTCTCTAGCTGCATTAACACTAAGCACACGACGAGAAACAAAGCAATCTCCCATGTCGGCCTGAATATCACAACCACTCTTCTTGCCCTCTTCATCGTCATGATCACCCGATGCTCCATTATCTTCATGCTCACTCTCAGATTCCCATTCACCCTGTTCATTCACAAAGATAACTCTCTTGTTTCGACATTCAGAAGAAATGTGACCATGCCCTTTGCAGTTCCAACACTCAATATCTCGGCTTCGAGATGATGGTACGGCCATGGGGTTAGAGTTACTTCCAGCAGCAGAAGGAGCACGCTTGTCCACATTCCTAGGGGCTGGTGATGATGCCGATGAAGCCGCTGTTCACCGGGTGGCAGTAGGGTGTGAAGTATGCTGAAACTGAGAACCACCATGAGAGGCACTTGGCTGCAACCTTTGCCATGGTGTGGTGGTGCGGTTATGAGATATCCGTCCATGAACACTCCGCTGCACCTTCCTCTCCATGCACTTTGCTTGCTCCAAAATATCTTGTAGTGTGTTATAGGGAAACGTCTCCACAAAATCATAAATTTCATTGTTGAGACCATGCAAAAATCTTGCCATCTTTGACTCCTCATCTTCATGAATACGAGCACGAACCAACAACAATTCCATCTCTTTATAGTATTCATCCACCATGCGCGTACCTTGGCTGAGATGCTGCAGTCTGTTTCGGAGATCTCTTTGATATTGTGAAGGAACAAACCTTCGCCTCATGGCTTGTTTCATCTCTTCCGAAGTGTCAATGTGATCACGTCCTAGCAGCAGTTGATTTTCTTGTAGTTGATTCCACCAAGTGAGTGCATAATCAGAAAACTCAACACAAGCAAGGTTTACTCTCTTCGGATCAGCAAGGTTATGGATACGAAAAATCTGATCGCACTGCTCTTCCCAATCAAAATATGCATCGGGGTCTTCCTCTCCTGTGAACTTGGGGATATGCAACTTGATTCTTGCTAGGTCATCTTGACCATCTCGATCACGACGTTCTGCACGACGCCCATCTTCAGCAGCACTACGGTATGGGACACCATCATAATCATCAAAATCATCTCCATGACCACGAGCAACACGCTCATGAGGGTCATAGTAGTGCCCACGAGGACCATGGCCTCGCCCTCGAAGTTGTACTCGTTACTGCCCTCCATGAGCAGCAGCACCACGCCCACGAGCAGCAGCCACATGTCCACCATCGCTGTTGTTATCATCCTCCAAGTCACCATCCACAGTAGCATGCACGGAATTTTCATCCCCAACTTCCTCAAGTGGGTCAACAGGGTGTTGCCGGTGTCGAACCCTATCGCCACCTGCTGGAGGTCGCTCGTGAAACATCCTTCCAAGGTCTCGAACCATGTTCTGTAATTCCTGAAAATCAGCACATGTGACCGGGGCATCTTCTTCCCCATGGTTTTCTCCATGAACACTCGATCTAGATCCTGCCATGTTAGTAAGGCCAAAAGTGGAATAGGATAATTTTGTGGAATCACACAACCTCACCTCTTACTCACCAAAGTTCTTATTAGTTCACATCAGATTGTGCTTCTCCCGGATGTATTAAAGTGATTGAAAGACAGGGATCAAAGAACTAGCTTCGGTTTTTGGTGGAGCTCGATGGGGTAAACAAAAAGGGGCTTGTGCTGAAATCAATTTGATGCAAACCAACAAAAATATGTGGATGGATCTACTGCACCTTTGCACCAAGATTGAAAAGAACAACACACAAGCTTCTGAAATTTTTTCTATCAAGCTGAAACTTTTGGATCTTACACAAGACTTTCTTTTTCTCTCTTGACTTTTTTCCACTCTTTTTTTTCTCTCTTTGATTTTTTTGCCACTCTTTTTTTCCTCTCTTTTTCCAAAGCACAACAACCAAATCTGAAAGCAATTATGAAGATGAACTTGGTGCAGATCTAAAAGATGAAGAACATGCAAGGTATGCAACAACAAGATCTCAGCACCAACAAGGCTTGGATTTATTTTTGGTGGGGCTTTGGACTTCTAAGACAGAAATTATAGCATGAAAAACACTCGATCTAAAGGGATGATAGCAAGATAAAGTTGGATAACAGATCCTACTGTGTCAACGAAGGCTCTGATACCAGATGATAGGTGGGAACCCGATGAACGAGTTCATGCCCGAGGGTGGCCTGATCTTCATGTTGTATGATCAAATCGAGTGGGATAACTAGCTTTATAACTGCCAAGGTTGGATGCAACCCGTACGTTGGGGATGGCTGACCGAAGCTACAAGAACTCCAACCCGCTGTCCGAACAATCGCAGAACCACAAACCGGGACTAACCCACACAAAACGGCCGGAACCGTAGAGCACGAACTAGGGGGAACCAGAGGCTCCTTCTCGCGAATCCGAATGAACTCACAAGAGCAAAGGTAGCAAGATCTCTCCGATCTCTCTAGCAGTCTTGCTGCATAAGCTTGTAGCTGAATGGTTTGACAAAGGTCCTCTAGAGGATGGGGGAGATTTGGTTTTATAGCAGGGACAGCCCCCCTTAGCTAGGTGTGAAAATGGTTTCAAAAGTAAGCAGGTTTGCATGGCTTCCTTGGGTGAATAAGCAGTCAACTTTGGGAGTTGTTGGAGAGCTCCTCGAAAATTTGCGAAGTCTTGACAGCCTGGATACCTTCCACGAGAATGACTAGTACTTTTGACTCACAACTGCAAATGATGTGAGGTTTTTTGCATTGGAAAGATAATTTGATGTAACTTTTGTTGATGTACCCCTATGGCCCCGTCTCTCCATCACATGGGCGTGGCACATCAAAACATTAGAGGTAAAAACTGACAGCATCAGCTTCACTTGAAACTTGTTTTCTCCAAACTTGTTCCTCCAAAGCGGTTGCTTCAAGAGCTCATAGGTTGTTGGATTGCTTCCATGTTGTACCTAAGTTCAACCAACAATAATGGAGATGAAAGCATAGTTGTGTCATCAAGGTTACAAGGTAAATTTAAGTTAGCTTTCACCTGGTCACTTATTTGTCTGGCGCGACTTCTTGTGATTGGACCTATAATTGTTGGAGACTTGTTGATGGTTGTGGTGTCCTCAACAAGGCCCCAATCAATCGGGCCCAAGAAAGATGCAGGCAGGCCCAATTGTGGACCGCTAAAAACCAGGCCCATTAGAGGCGAATGTTTCGGCCCGGTCGACTACATCTGATTTCTTTTTCCGATAGTGAATGATGGCAGTAACTAGTAGGAATTAAGAACAAACCTACTCTAAACAATAAAGAAATAACGGCAAAGTAACTAAGAATAAACCTAAACAATACAATAAAGGATTTATGGTATATTACATCCACTGGGCATCGAAGTTCGCCACCAGTGATCATAAAGTGCAACGAAGAAGCAGATTACAAAAACTGGGCACCATTGCAGCGTAACAAAATAATATTGAACCGAGACCACTTCCAAGATAGTTCAGGAAAGGTTAGCCTTGCACGAGAACTGCTGCGCAAGCTGCTGAGTAAGGCTGTGAGACCGGCCTAGCATGTCAGTCATAGCTTCCAGGTGTAGCTATTTAGCGATGAGGTTCTCATTGGTGTTCTCCGCAATCTTTCTTAGAGATAGGACTTCAAGTCGAAGTTGAGTTGCAGAATGCCTTTCTGCTAGAACTTGGGACTGAAGAAGTCGAACAGATTCAGAAAACGAATTATGTGAGCTTGTCTGACTGCTAGTCTCAAGTAACTTGAACATTGCATCAAGACAAGACTTTGGGGTTGTCTCGCTATCTTCAAGATGTTTTGCCTTCTTTCCTGCAATATATGTTGGGTTTGTCTCACAACCTTCAGCAGACTTGTGCATGCCATCAGGCATATCACCCTGAAACAAAGCAGCGAGATGACATGTTTTGCACGTGTATAAACAAAGATGATAACTGTGTTGTCAATTCCGTCCAATTTCAAATTAGAAAATAAAGAGTAAGTTCAAAATATCAGTAACATAATTTGGAATTGTTCATAATGCGGGGAGCTTCACCACACTACTGGATTACCATGTCAACATAACAAGCATACATGAAGGGCAAGAAAATCATTGTATCTATTTTAGTTAATGTGCATGGCATGTTGTTTATATCATCAGCCACATCAGTAAGATAACACAGGAGATGACAAGGTGGAAACGTGGGCTGCTTCACCACACACTAGATTATAGATCCACAAAAACAAGCATACATATAGGGAGTATTGAGTAATGTGCATGGTATGAATAAGGAATTTGGTTTTACAAGTAAAACTTAAAACTTACGGTTCTTGTGAACATGCATTTTGGTAGAAACAACAAACTAAACAGAAGTAAACGATAGCGAGTATGAGCAAACTAAACAACAGTTGAGGATAAAAGCTTTAGAAGTTCTGACTTACATTAACAGTTAACATCGGCTTTATAATGCCCTTCTCCATGTCAAGGGAAGGATAACTCAAGAATTTCAGCACATAATCTTCTTCATAAGAACTGCCTGTACTCTACATTTTGTAGAGAGTAATTATAGATATGATAATACTGAAGGGATGGAGGATAATGAAGATAAGATGCAGATTGATGCTACATAATCAACTACCAATCCCTGGAAGTACAAGTGTTACAGGACAAAATGTACTGACAAGAGCAATGGGCAACACTTCTGCACTGGCATTGTCTGTGTATTCTACTTTTTGGTAAGATTATATATAGATCTGATGTTTTTTAGTAAATGGTGGGCGAGGGAGATAAGATGCAGAATGCTACACAATGAACCAATCCCTCTTCCCATAATACAAGAGTGTTTTGAACACTGGTGTACTATACAAAACATTCTTATATTATGGGACGGAAGGAGTAGCTGTTAATGTAAGTACAATGATAGACAACGTTCAGTCCTTACAAGAGGATTGCAGAGCTAAACCTCTTCAAAAGCATTGGGTTGATTCTAAATTTATGTAAGAGTCCATATGGATCTTATAATGTCCACCAGATGGACAATTACAAGGCTAACATGTGTAGTGATGCTACATAATCAAGCAACTATGAAAGTAAGTATGGTCATACAGGGGCAAGAGGTACTCACAAGAGCAATGGAGTGTGCAATATGGTTGCGAGATTCTGTGGTCCCTTGAGAATGAATGTTCTTCTGCTAACAGTTTTCGTACAAGTGAGACGTTAAGGAAAATGCACAAATGTAGTTCAAATTGTGATGTGATATCATAGACAGTACCTTACGCTGGAGCCGAGACCAATGTGTAACAAGATTATTCCAGTCACTGTCGGATAAATGTAGCACCGGAGACTTTACAGAAATTTCATTTAGAGGCTTGCCATCGAAGTGCGCTTGCCTCAGGTAGGAATGATACTTCATCAACGAGTGCTTGAAAAGTGCAAACAACCCTTGCTCATCTTCACAATCCAGTTTGGTCCTCGCCTATTTAAAAGAATGAAATCTCGTGTCTTCTGTCAGCAGAAACATATGCAGTAATGACCATGAATAACATTAGTACATTACTTATGCGTAAGTTGCGGAGGAAGACTGGAAATTGTTCTGTGTCTGCGGTATAATCTTTCCATGAAGGAAAGATGCGCACAAAGTTCCTGACAACAATATAAGCTTCATCTTCTAAACTAGGAAGAAGTGGAACAGGGGTCCTATTTCCTGGAATCGGGGCTCTCTCTGGTTCGAAAAGGGATTTGGGAACTGGATTTGGTGTACTCTTTGCTGGAATGGGGGTTTTGCGTCGTAGAGCTGGTGCTATGTCAACTGGCATAATCATACTGTTTGCTGCAGTTGGGGTCTGCTGAGTTGGGGCATCAGAAATGACCAGTGTAGTAGGGCTAGAGTCTGCTAGAGTTGGGGTGTTTTGTGGGTCAGGAGATATTGCAACTACACCTAATGGGCTATTTGATTTATCAGGTGCCACTACCTTTTCCAAATACTCTTGTGCTCCTCCACGATCAGCAATCACCCTCTTCCTTTGAACGTCTGATACACAAGAACAACATTTGAATGGATAAATATGGTATGATGACAGATGGAATATGTACTGAAAATGGATAGGCAGGGCGTATTCACATACACGATGTGTAAACTAAGCTAATGGCAGTTCAACAAAGTAGAAGCAATGCAAAGCATCAGTTGCAAGATATGTGCGACCAATATAACCTTGGAAAGTTAGAGGACGCACCTCGATGGGTGAATAAGATTGGGCATCTTCCTATGACTCCTCCACTAGGGAGGTACATTGACTTAGGTCTTCCTCTAGCTCAGAATCACTGTTAGGATCATATTATGAGCATGAATCTGTAGGTGGAGAGCGTTTGCATTGCATTCTATCCAGACTTGATTTCAGTCCCTTAATGCCAATTTTGACAGCCATGGCATTGTTCTGCTTTATTCTTTTCATGCGCGCAAGCTCATAATCATTATGATGCTTTTCAGAATTTGAGATTCATGAAAACATAAAAAGTAGTCAGATTATCTATGAAATGCATTGCGGATTCAACTCGAAGAGTGTCTTCCTATAAACCCATGCATATGCAAAGTTCACCCACCAACAGTGCTGACCAGACCACACACAGAAATGCAAACCCCTTATGTCTCTATAACAGACAGACACACATTTCAAAACTGAAGTAGGAACGTTAGAATCATATGAAATTCGTATTTGAACAAATAAACTAAGGAATTATGAGTGGCATAATGTTTAGCTTCAAGGGTGGAGTGTTAGTAGTGCGACACAAAGCAAGTAGGCAGATCGTATTCCATGTAAAAGATCGAAGCCTATGTAAAAGCTGGAAATGACACTTTCTTTCTATACAATGCAGTGTTCGTTTCCCACACATGATGGAAGAGATCACATAGAGAAATACTATTCACTCATGTCTACGGTTTGAGTATTTAGAAACAGGGTGGTCCACCCTAAAAGAATATTGACAACAAATATGACAAGGCAAGGACAGATGTAGTGAATCAATCATTTACTTGTGAGCTTACTAGGACAAGTATGCAAAATTGTAACTGGAGTAAGAGACCGTCCAAAATCTGAATCAAGAAGTTTGTCTAGCACTTATTGTTTGCAACTAATTGACGTGAATAATTGGATATTATATCGAATGAGTAAGAAAGACAAGTAAAATTGTCAACAAACCTGGCTTGCAGTAGTAATCTGGGTCAATGTCACTACGACCAACAATCCAAAATGACTAGTGTCTGTTCCTAGGGCCGGAATTTTGAAAACCCTGTGAACTTTACAGGTACTAAAGATCACCGAAATACATCTGAACCATTAAGTGTAGGTACCACTGAGCACTCAACAAACCCTAATGACAGTACTGCCTAATGAGTAATGAATCAATTAGAAAATGGGTGATGAGGAGTGGCTGCTGAGTGTTGAGGACGTATCTCAGGATAAATCGGGTTGGCTTAGTGGGTGCTGCACGCCTGAGCCCTAAACGAACTGGGAAGGTAGGCATGGCGGCGCGCTCGGGCAGCGGTGACGCTGTTGGGCGAGCAGCTCCTGACCTCTTGTTAGTCCGGCGTCTCCTCCGAGAGTCATGCCGTCAGGGGACGGCAAGTAGCCAGCGAGGCAGGCGGCTAGGGGCGAGTAGATATCGGAAGCGCGCAACAGAACAGAGGGGAAATGGGGCCTGGGATGACCCAATATCCGAGGGTGGGCCAGCCCACCGTGGGCACCCTATAGAGATACACACCCGAGCGGCGAACATGCATTTTTGAAACTAATTTAGGAACATTTAGCTGACCAATTAAACGACTCTGTTTTAATAATATCAGATTCGTATTTGAACAACTAAGCTTGTTTAGCTTGATGGGTGGAGCAGTGCTATTATGACACAAAGCACGTATTCTGATCATATGGTGATCATAAAAGGGGGAAAATCTACGCATATTTTTTTAGCAAAAGAGGGTTTCCCCTCCGATTTCTATTAAAGAAACCACCACGGAACCAACATGATCAATTAAACCGTATTATGACTGTGCCATGGCAGATTTGAAGCTGCAAACTGGAGAAATGATATTTAGCAGCCATTGTTTGCCTCGAACTAAGAACTAAATTCTAAGAGCTGAAAAGAATGTATACTAACCAAGTTAAGATCTATTTTCTGGTTGAGATCAAAAAGTTGAGGAGATATGAAGTACCACCTCTCTTGCGGCCCCGTGTAGGCATCAGGGGTGCGATGGCTTTCGGTGGCATTGAAGCAGATCTGCGATGGTAGACGGGTGCATCAGGGGATAAGTCCCATTGCGGTGGAAGAGAAGGTCGTGTGAGCGGCCCCAGCAAAGAGGACGACGGCGCTGATGAAGCGAGAGGACGTGATGCAAGGCTCTTGGTTCGTCGCCGTGGATGACAAACGTCCATCTCTAGCAGTGGACGACGCGGTCTTGGTAGGCGCTCCGGCATGGTGGAGGACGGTGGCGATGGATGTGGTGGAGGATGGCGGCGATGGATGGGGTGGAGGACGGCGGCGATGGATGGGGTGGCGGACGGAGGCTCGTGTGGGGATGGTGTTCTAGCGCGGACGGTGTATGAATGGGAAAATGGAGGGAGATGTACGGGGAACCATGTTTTTGGGATGCGCCTGTCTAAAATATGGGAAAGTTATGAACTTAGCCCCGTTTAAAATTTGGACGTCTCGTTGGTTGGGGATACGACGGTAATCTCGCATCTCGACAATATTTGCGAAGAGTGATTTCGGGCGAGGAGAGGGTGGTTGGTGCCCATGGTTGGTCCCCACGGTGTATGAACAGGGATGACAGGTAGAGCGGTTGTGTCATGTCTGAGTGAAGTTACAAAACTGCCCCTATTGAAAATATTTGCCTACATCGATTTCGGCCGAGTCAAGTTTGTTTTGCCGCCCACCGTGTATGAATGGGGAAATGGAGGGAGAAACAGAGGTCTTTCGGACGAGCTTGAATCAAATGTGTTTTGGCGCCCATGTTTGGTGCCCACCGTGTCGAAATGGGCTCAGAGGCGGTCGTGTCACGTCTAATTGAAGTTACTAACCTACCCCTATTTAGAGCAGTGGAAATCGGGCCGATGGATTGTCCGTGTAATGGGTAGACAACAATTTCCATCTCCCAAACACTTGGCTTCCGGAAGCCGACGTGGGAGTGGACATTTTGCCGCTTCTTTCGAATTTTGGGACAATAAGCATCCACATTTACCCTGGCAACTAAATTTGAATCCATTTTGTATTCCTATACGAATCTTTATAAATCATTCTATGTGTTTTTATATATCTTCAAAAGGACGACAAAGATGTATTCCACTGTCATATATGAATATGGTTTACAAATGCCGATACTCAAATTCAAAAGCTAGAATCCATTTTAAGGTGAATTCGAATATTTGGAACACTTCATGTCCAACTCAAATGTCACACGCAGCATAATGTGTACTCCCATTTAGATATGTACACAAGCGATGTATCAAGATTCAAATACCGTGTCAATCAACCAAGAAAGTACAGAACTAACAGACATATAAACAATTATAGAGTATATGGATCAATAATATCAACTAACATACATAAGCCAGGCCGATGTACTTTTTTTTGCTACAACAACATCCTTTTTTTAGCCAAGCTACTACAACATCTTGGCCCTTTCCGATGCGTGCCACTTATGGTCCATCTATACTACTATTATTGGTGAATGCACATTCAGCCCGATTGGCATATTTGTAGGTCTGGCGTAGTATTCAAAATGAAATGTCTTCGAGTCTTATCAACTAATACAGACTTGTGATCAAATAAAATTACAAACAAAAAAACAAAAAAAATTATTACATGATCTCTAAACATAATGGTTTGATTGATTACATGAACAAACAACACAAAGGTTATTCGACGATGGAAAGAACATTTCACCTATGATTTACCAAGTGGGAATTTAATTTCCTTTTTTCCTTCAGGACCTTAACAATGTGCTCAGTCTCAGCTTGCTTAGTTTTGAAGTCCACCAAATATTTAATGGTTGTCTTGAGTACTGCTTGTGATTGGGCTTTTGCTTCCTCAACATGTCAACTTTGTCTCTAAGTGCAGAAGCAGAATCTCTTTCTAGCACTAGTTTAGCCTCTAGAGCATCATCAGTTGGCAATTCATAATGCACGATTGGGTCGGTGCCACTGCTGTGGGATCATACAACGTCCATGGGGACCTCGCTCTTTAATCTTGGGCTAACCTGTTTTGCCATTAAAGTTCTGATTGGATTCAAAAAAGTTGAAGTTAGCAAAACATCTCAACTGGGAGTTATAACAGCAAACCAGTTAAACAAACAAGGAATTAAAGAGTTTCAATTGGATGTTGAAAAGTAGTTAGTTATTAACATCATTGTAACCCGTTGTTGCAGCAGCAAAGCGGTTAAACAAAAAAGTAGCTATTTAAGTTCAGGCAAATAGGTAATTCTTAACAGTAAGTATCAAACACATAGATAGGCACAGTCTATAATAGGATTAACTGGCTGTGGCATTATGTAATCAATAGCAAACTAAATTAAGCCAAGCAACGTAACTGAACAATTTTGCAATAAGTGGCTAACTAAAATTCCAAGAATCAGGTAACGGAACTTACACTAGTTCTTTGTACAGGCACACTACAACTTCTTTTTCGCTTACAAAGTTGTGCGAAGGAGTCCATGGCATCAATTCCTTGGATACATAGTCCCAATACTTCTTTCTTCCCACACTGCATTGATAAGTCGAATGGTTAATCTGGTAAGATGGCGCATCCTTGATATGTTATATGAGGACGTGTAGTCAGACTAGTTGTAGCCACACACATCACACTGGCTTTTACTGTATATTTCATGCAATTAGTTTTGGCATATCGAGGTCTAAGAAATCTACAATAGGATGAAAAGACTGGCATCCTTCACATTATTGGCGAACTCAGTTCATAGAAACAAGCAATTCAACCATTCTGTGGGTAAATCAAAGGCGCCACCGGAATATTTTTCACTACCCCAATCATACACGCAAAAAGGGGCGACGCAACCATAGGGGCTGGTATGGGCGGCCGCCTCGGGTGCCTGGAAAGTGTGCACCTAGTTTGAGTCGTCCAGGTTGGCCCAGGCTAGTTTTGTTCGTCCCAACGCACGAGCAGGCAATGTAAAAAATGAAGACATTTTTTTCAATTTGGATGACCCCATAACATAAGTGCAAGGCAGGACCTATAGCAGGCTCACGGCCCAAACGAGCGCCTCCCATATCGATCGACGGCAGGAAAAAAACCAATTTCATTCGCTCCAGCATCCAGTCTGGTTTGCTCCTAACCTAGCTGCCTCTGGACAGACCGACCCAGCACTTCCTCGCGCCCTCGTTGGAGGGCGGTCGCCGGGCTTCAAGCAAATGGAAGGACAAGAAGGTGAAGATCCAACCCTGGGTGTAGCCTGCGTGGGAGGCAGCGGCGACAGCACGGGCATGGCATCGAGCTTGCGCAAACGGATAGTCGCAGCTTGCAAGAGTAGCATGCGCAATGAGCAGGTACATCACATCCCTGATTATATCTAATTCAACTCTTCAATTTCTGGCCAATAGTTAAACCTGACGATGTTTTAAAACTGCTTGTATGTAGGGAATCTATGAGAAAATGAAACCAATTTCTACTTATTTTATAACTTCCCCAATCAATACTGAACTGATTGAATCTGATGTATCTAATCAAGTTTCCGGTGCAAACATCCAAGGTCATGTTGTTCTTGAGCCTGAATTGTCTAATGAACAGACTGCTAATGAAGGATTTGATGCAAACATTTTACATGCACCTGGTGATGAACATATAGTGTCTAATGAGGGATCTAATGCAAGCATCTTGCAAGCTCCCAATGAAGGATATAGTGTCTAATGATGATCTGCTATGTTGAGAGAGACATAGAGATTTGCAGGCATTGATGACAAGCAAATTATAGTGCATTTTCTTGGCTTGAGGAAACGTCGAGGCCATCTACCAGAAAGTCCCCGTATCATGACAACGTAGCATAAATACTTTTCTAATCTGTTGGTTGAAACTATTGGCATACTTGTGCAAGATAGATATATTGATATGCAGTTTGCGCACTGGTTATAGGTGCAATTACACTTCGATATTTTCAGCCAGAGAACAAATAATTCAAGCAGGTATAGACCATGTTTGTAGTCCTTGTACACCATGTTGTATTTTGTGTTTTTTGGTGCTTGCATCATTTAGTGTATAATCTGAACTACTTTGGATCATTAGCTGGTTTTCAAAGTGCATGTAGCTTCACATTTCTCAAGTTATGTTGATTTCCGGAGTGCAAGTGCCTTCGTATTTTTTAAGTTAAAATGTTCGCCCCTGGTAACTTGAATTCGTGGATCCGCCACTACACACAAATCATACACGAATGCCAGTACGAATTAGATGAAATGCAGGGACTTACGCTAGCTCGTTGTACAAGCTCACTGCAGCTCTGCTTGCACTTGGGATGTTCCATGTACAAGTCCATGTTATCACTTGCTTGGTTGTGCAGACCTTGTGCTCCATGCATCCCCCTCTGCATTTTTGACACGGCGAATGGTTGATCAAATAAGAGGAATCGACCTTGCTGTTGTACCGGAGGACAGATACTTACAAGGTTATACGGGTGTGCAAGATGTGTACCAGATCCCGTAGCGCCGTCATGCTTCGCTAAAAAATGGACTTGCTTGTTTCAGATGATATCTCCAGAAGAAATAAGAGTTAAAGTCATAATTGCATAGGCATGTAAGCGAAGAGAGCAGTGAAAGGATATCCAAACATTGTCGGAACAGTGCACAAGGGAGTGATGTGTGCATACCTAGTTCTTCCCGGCGTTTGGGCATGCTCGCCTAGCTAGAGTGCGGGTCCCTTCAGAGCTGTTGAGGGTGATGCGCTGGCATTGGCTGGCCGCGCACGGATGCAGATCTTGAGTGGCAGCGAGGCCTTCTGATGCGGTGGGCGAGACCGTTGGTGAAGCCCCAGTGACCTCGGGGCAGAGGTGCGACGATGTTCTCACCTGATGCGGTGGAAGTCGGTGTCTGTGAGGCACGTCGGTTGCGGCGGCCGACATTGTCGGTGGACCACCTGGTGTGGTGGACGAGGGCGTAGATGAGGTAGCTGCGGTCCGGTGGTGAAGGGCGACCGTCGTCTTCGTCGTCGTCGTCCGGCACAGAGGTGGGGAAAGAGACGAGACAAGGGGCGATTCGAACTTTGCTTGGGTTGGCGGCGAATTAGGGATTTGAGCAATCTGGGCGCGAAAGGGGACGGTGGAGAAGGGGGATTTTGCAGGGTTGGAATTGGGGCCTCCAGATATTTCAATCCGAAACATGGAAGCGCGAACTTATTTTGTCATCGTCCTTTTTTGGGGGAGGGGGAGGGAGGGAGGGGGTGGGTGGGACGCAGCTTCGGTGCCTTAAAGGCACCTGCCTTTGGGTCACTGACATGTGGGCCAGCCACCTGTTGGGCCCACATGTCATAGACACAAAGGTAGGTGCCTTAAGGCACCGAAGCATCGTCCGGGTGGGTGGCTGGGTGCTAATCCACCGTACGACACACGCGACCACCACGACATGACCCTGGTCTGCCTGGTGCGCCTACATTTGAGAGGAGATTCGAGAATGCAAACGAATCTTCTTTCATTTGCGAATGAATCTGTATGTATTACCATGGTCGTGATTTCCTTGCAAATAATTAGTCATTCGAAACGAGTTACTATAAATTAATTAATGAGGAGTTATTTAAAAAAACGAAATGGTATCCACGGTATCCAAGCAAATGTGGATTAGAGAGTGTGTCACATAATTAGTTATTTGAATTAGAGTGTGTGTCACATAGCGATCTCCAATTCTAACGTGGATTTCGCATTTCACTGTATCCACGCTACTTTTTTAATACAAATTCATATGTATATGATGAACACCATGGTAGTGAGAATCTTTTTGCATGGATTCAAACATATGACCTACAAAATAGCACAACAAATCGAGTCAATGTCAACTTTTTGAAACCTAGTATGGCAAGAATTCAAAATAATTACCCTTATGCATGGTTCTCAGTTCAAATCTTACAATGCACATCAAATTGAAACATCGATATTGAGTCTCGTACTATCTACATTCAAATGTTGTTTTAGCCCCCCCACACACGCAACATACCTGCTGTATCGGTCAATCTTCCTCTCCTAACCACCTTAGGAAGCTATCGGTTTCCAACACACATTCATTCTTTCTCTCCATGTTTCGATCTCTAACTCTCTCAACTACACAACCCCCTTTTTCCACTCTGTTACCAAATGTATTTAACTCACACACCCGCCATTGCACCCCACGCTGAGCTCTCTCTCTCTCTCTCTCCCTCTCCCTCTCACCCTCTCGCGCTAAATACATGCATTGCATATCTAGGCCCCCAACGTCTCGTGCGCATGCACACGCGTTGTCTATCTAGGTCACTCCCTCGAGACTGTCTCACTCTTTCTTCCGCACAGCGGGCCACACTCACTCAATCTCGCTCTCTTTATCTGAGTCTCGTTTAACCTCGTTTTCTTTCACACACAAATGATATATCTCCCTGTTCGGGCATCGATCGACACACTCTATACTCTCTCACGCAGATTGTCTATCTAGGTCAGTCCATTCAAGCCACCCCCACTCTTTCGACCTCATGGCGGGCCACGCTCGCTCAATCTCTCGCAGTCTCTCTCTCTCTCTCTATCCCTCTCTCTCTCTCTCTCTCTTTGTATGTCTCAATTGACATCGCTCTTTCTCGAACAAAAATGATATATCACCATGTTTGAGCCCAATTCGACCTATTCACATTGTATACTCTCTCACGCACATTGTCTATCTAGGTCACTCTCTCCAAACCGTCTCACTCTTTCGATCGCACGATGACCCTATGTGATCGATTGAACTTACTTCCTCCGATGCACAAAATATATCTACAGTCTGTGACTGGATCATCTCTCAAGCTCTATCTTACAGCCCTCACCCTTGCCAAAAGCTCAATTGGACAATATCTCTCCAGAGCATATATATCTGTTCAATGAATGTCGGACCACACTCACTTTGTCTCTTTATCTATATGTCTCTCGATTGACCTCGCTTTCTCAGACCGTATCTTCCACACATTGAAGCTACCTCTCCATCCCTCGCAAAGCCGGACCTATTTACATTGCGAGGGGCACTCCAACCTTGGATTAATTTGTGTAGGCATTTATTCCGGCCGGTTTAGATTATATTTTCGTAACATTCGGCCCATAACTACTCCAAACACCATTGCAACCCCCGCAACTCCCCTACTTGATTTCCCTCTCGCTCAGTCATCACTCTCTCGCACGTCCTTTCTCGCCTTCAACGTCGCACCATGGTATTCTTGCAAAAAACTCTGTTGTTCTCTTTAATTATTATAAATAAGCTATAAAACTACACGTCGATAGTCCGCTTGGAATGGAACAAATTTCGACCCACAAATTAAAGTGCTACAAACTACCCACCGAGGGGCCCACATGTCATGAAACAAATTTGGACCCATATATAAATTAAAAAATAAAGGACAAGGATCGAACATGCGACCAGGGCCTTCAAGACGCACGTCAATAGGCAACGTATGTAGAACAGCAATGTTTGTTGTACCTCCCTTTGTTCACATAATGTTTTTATATTACCACAACCTATTTAGTGGATAACATGTAATATTTTGGTACTAATCGCCTTCACTTACTGGTGGGTTCCATGTGTGCTCTCTCTCTCTATCCTCCCCTTCTGCGTTTAGACGCACGGGCAAACACGAAGAACTCACGGGTGATGTTACCGTTGACCATATCTGGACGCGTTCACAAGTTACGGCACCAGTTTCACGTGCTAGCAGCACTAGTCATTGTGTACGTGCAATGCACGTTAATTTGGAAGTATATTAAGTGCATGCGGATATTAAGTAGTAGGATGTTATTTGTGTGTTATTATGTGATTAGCACTATTTTTGGCATGAAATTAACTGCACGCTAAATGTGTTGAGCGCTCGACATTGAAGCAGTCTAGGTCGTTGGATGACAAGGAATACATGTGGCTTGATGACATTTTATATTTAATTTGATACGGCTCTAGTAGCACATTCAATCGATCAAACCATAGATTTCGTTCAGTCTGACTCCTACTTTAAATTACACGACGACCGATCTAAAATAAACGGAAATGATAAACGTTCGGATTTTAAGCATGGCAATCCGAACGTTTTTCATGGCAAATTTAGATTACGCGGCGGCGGCGGCGGCGGCGTCTTGCAGTGGAAAGCAGCTCCTCTGTCGTGCTCTTTGTGTCATTGGGCCACTGACTGACGGCGACAGCGGCGCCTTGCACCGTTGTTGGCGCACTGCTGGACGTTGGCCTACCTTCAAGAAAGGCCAAAATGCTCCGGACTTTGGAGCGAGTCAACTGGCGGGAGGAGGCGACTGGCGTTGGTGCAAGGAAGCGGTCGACGGCGGCCATCCAAGCCATTGAGGGGGGAACTGCACACGCGCGGGGACAGGCGTTGTCAATGATTAATCGGACACATTTGTGTGCATGGGCACCGCACGCAGCGCCGCGTCGATGCATCTTGAAAGCGCATCTTGGCAGTGCTGCGGCACCGCTGCGGCTGTGGCGCGCAGTGACGCTTGGCTATATATCTGCTGGCGCAGGCGCACGGGCGTGAAAGTCGGCGGGACCGAGGAGTCTGGATTAGGGGTGTCCGGATAGCGGACTACCATCATCAGCCGAACTATCATTTGCGGTCTATCATCATCGATCGGACTCCAAGACTATGAAGATACAAGATTGAAGACTTCCCCGTGTCCGGATGGGACTTTCCTTGGCGTGGAAGGCAAGCTTGGCGATCTGGATATGTAGATCTCCTACCATTGTAACCGACTCTATGTAACCCTAGCCCTCTCCGGTGTCTATATAAACCGGATGGCTTTAGTCCGTGGGACAACAATCACAACAACCCTTACAATCATACCATAGGCTAGCTTCTAGGTTTAGCCTCCTTGATCTCGTGGTAGATCCACTCTTGGAAACATCCACAATATCAATATCAATCAAGCGGGACGTAGGGTTTTACCTCCATCAAGAGGGCCGAACACAGGTAAACATCGTGTCCCTTGTCTCCTGTTACCATCCGCCTAGACGCACAGTTGGGACCCCTACCGAGATCCGCCGGTTTGACACCGACAATGGTGCTTTCATTGAGAGTTCTCTCGTGTCGCCACCGATAGGCAGCGGCCTCTTCAATCAACAACGACGCAGTCTGGGTGAGACCTTTCTCCCGGACAGATCTTCGTATTCGGCGGCTTCGCATGCGGGCCGACTCCTTGGCCATCTGGAGCAGATCGAAGCTTCGCCCTGGCCGTCGAGGTCAGGTTTGGAAGCCTAAACTTCATAGCCGATATCCGCGGGGACTTGATCCTCGATGGATCTGAGCCACAGCCGAGCGCGCCGCGCTGTCCCGATGGGCATGACCTAACTCTGCCGCCGGACAGCACCTTGGAGGCCGCACCCGGATCCGCTCCGACTCATAGTCCGGAGCCGATCGCTCGAATCGAGGGCGGATGGCTGGACACCGCCTCGGGAGCCGCAATCTCTACGGCGATGGAGCCGAACACTTACCTTGTCCCGCCTAAACCCCATGGCTCCGAGGTGCCGGACTCCCTGCCGGACTCCGTACCTCCCGCGCCCCTGCCAGTCGAATCTGATCGGGCGCCGATCATGGAATTCACCGCTGCGGACATCTTTCAGCACTCGCCCTTTTGCGATATCATAAATTCATTGAAGCATCTCTCGCTATCCGGAGAGCCCTGGCGAACCACGGCGGGGCGGTTGGGATGCGGATGCGAAGAAATTCAGATCCACCCACCACCCGCCCGTAGCCACCGTCGGCGATTTAACCAACGACTCGACTACGACTCGGCGGTATGGACGGCGATCGGAGACTACCAAGAACCGGTGCCTACGGGACCTGGAAGACCACCTCGTCATACGGCGTATACATGGTGGACACCCGAAGGAAAGCGATAACGAGGAACAACGGGACACGGCAGAGGATAATCTCGCCGATAAAGAACCAAAAGCGGCGACATAAACGCCGCCCCAAGTCCGCCTCGATCAAAGCAGCCTTCCTCACGACCAGCGATAGAGCAGGCAAGCCGGTGACGACGAACAGGACGAGCCGGATAATCAACCCTTCACGAAGCAATCAACAGTCCGGCCACAACACGAGAGCATAAGAGCATACATAAAAAGCTCGCCGCCTCGCAAGAAGTTTGAAGAAGGCGAAGCGGAAGCTTAAAACAGCGAAGACACGCTTCGTAATGAAGTGGAACAAAGTATTCAAGACATCGAGACAAATATGGCAACGGCAATCAAACCAAGAGCTACCGAAGCGCAAGTTGCTACCAGAATTTGACGAGAAGCCATCGAGCCTTCATAGTCAAAAATAAAGAGGCCGCTTTGGCGGATAGGCGCCGCACGACAGCCCAAAGCGACAAACGGGCTGCACACAAGCGAATTATAATCTGGTAAAGCGGATGGCCCAACTAGGTCCATCTACGGGCCAAAAAAGAGGACCCGTGAAGTAACATACCACGACAAGTGTTCGAAGACAGCGGCACACCCAAATACAGGGGCGCCGCACACCCGCTATGTTTCACCGATGAGGTGTTGGATCATGAATTTCCAGCAAGGTTTAAACCCATAAACATAGAGGCATATGACGGCACAACAGACCCCGGAGTCTGGATAGAAGACTACATACTACACATACACATGGCTAGAGGAGACGATCTCCACGCCATAAAATACCTACCCTCAAGCTCAAAGGGCCAGCTCGGCATTGGCTCAAAAGCCTCCCGAAAACATCATTGGAAGTTGGGAAGAGCTTGAGGACGCGTTTAGAGCAAATTTTCAAGGGACTTATATCCGCCCTCGGATCTTGACGACTTGAGTCATATAACCCAACAGCCCGGAGAGTCAAGACGCGCTAATTCTGGAACAGGTTCCTTACCAAAAAGAACCAAATAGTCGACTGTCCGGACGCAGAAGCCTTAGCAGCTTTTAAACACAACGTCCGAGACGAATGGCTCGCCAGACACCTCGGCCAAGAGAAGCCAAGAACAATGGCCGCGCTAACAAGCCTCATAACGCGCTTTTGCGCAGGAGAAGACAGCTGGCTAGCAAGATGCAGCACCAGCGACCCGAGTACATCCGAAGATGGAAACGGAAAGTCACGGCGCAGGAAAGATCAGCGCCGGAATAAATAAAAAAGCCCACAGGGCACGGCGGTCAACGCCGGATTCAAAAGCTCGCGGCCAGACAATAAAACACAGCCTGTTAAGGACAACAGAGACGAGCTATCAAATTTAAACAAAATTTTAGATCGGATATGTCAAATCCACGATACCCGGAAGGCACGCAAACCATACCAACCGAAATTGTTGGGTTTTTAAACAGTCCGCAGACTTAATGCGGACACAAGAACTCGATCGCCGAGCGAGGACTATGACGAGCCCCACCAGCGAGCACCGAAGTCAAAGGACTTTCCCTCGAGAAGTCAAAACAGTAAACTCGCTTCACGTGATAACACGGAAAGCTAACTCGGCACTCGCCAAGACAAGTGTCTGACGATCCACCCCAGTGGACCAAGGTTGGATGTCAAAACCAATCACTTTCGACCATCTGGATTAGTCCAGAAGTATCCGGAGCGCAGGATAGACTGCCCTGATATCAGATACCATAATAGACGGACTGCAATTAACGCAGGTGTTGATGGACGGCGGCAGTGACTTAAAACTGCTATATCCGGACACAATCCGCAAGTGGGGATAGACCCTATTACAATTCAGAATAGCCGCACTTCCTTCAAAGGAGCGGCGCCAGGCCCTTAAGCCAGCTATCAAGCACCACCGGACGGGAAGCTCTCGTCCGCTTCAATACAATACCACATTCCGCGTCTCTCACGCTTCAAATGCCTGGTCCACGTGGCATCGTTTCATCAAAGGGTCGCCTTAGACCCCGGACACGGCTAGACGAGTCCAGAATAAATAAGCTAGGGGCTACCTAGCCGCACACCCCCTCACAAGGGTTTGCACATACAAGCCATAATGAGCTAGCATAGGCTCAGCTTTCTTCATCTATATTTCAATTTTTATGTACTTTCTTGCACGATTTCTTTTCCAACCAAGTTCCTCTCTTTTTTACAGATGAACAACGTGCACACCCGTCCAGGATACGGCACAACGGAGACACAGGTGCAGGCGTGCAGTAGGGACCCGCTGTAAGGACTCTTTTAGGACTAAGACCCACGTAAACCTTTCTTACTGTCTCTTGTTGCTATAATCCCTGGTTTTTCAGTATAACCAGAGTGGAGGCTGGCGTTTTGGCATCGGCCGCGCCGAGAGAACCTGCCTGCACTGGACACAAGGGGCTTAGGGCTTTGTTTTGCCCGTTATTATAAAGACCGAACACCTTCGGAGTGTTCGGCGCCTCGAGTTAGGCCTTATATGCATCAGCTCCGAATCATGTCTTTTGTCAAATGTTGGGTTTGCCGGCTCCCGTGTTTTGCTGCCTTACGTTCAGTATCATCGCTAACGCGGCTCAGGAGAACTCATGCGATTGTGCCCCAGTTCCGCTGGGCGAGCACCTCAAGAGAGAAAGCCAAAACTGACTGCTCATGATATCTGAGAGACCGTCAACCACTCGATCGACCTTGGGAATGTTTAGGATTCCTCCGCTTTGAAGGGCCATCTCCGGCCAGCACATACGGCGCTCAATTCGGAGAGCACGGTGCCCCGGGGCTGCGTCGTAGCCCCACCCTCGAACTCCATGGCTAAGTGAAAGTGATAAAGCATTATAGTCCGGTTGCCTCGTTTGCTACGCTACCACCTCCTTTACAGGACCGAGACGTCGGATTAAGTGTGAAAACGCGCTATTTTTTGCGAACACCCCCGCACCTTGTGCGTGGGGGCTGAAGCCGATGACTGCCATCTTTCAGGTTATACATATGTATACATGAACGGCCGCAGCGAGATATTCTATTACTTGAACGCACAAGTATAAAAGGCGCTTACATCATAAAATCGTTTTACATCACATAAACGTTCATTCGAACGTAACATTTTTCGAGCATCGCGACTCTATTACACGGCACCAAAAGACTTTCGCCAAAATAGTGCTCGGCGGGTAGCCGGTTATTATCCGAACCCGGGTCGCAACAGCGGTGGCATCCATCTCGTCCAATGTGTCTTCACACGGCGAAGCGCCATCCGCACACCTCTATGCAGGCCGACCGCTTATCGCTTTGATATGCACCGCCCCAAGAAATTGCTGCAATAAGCCAAAGTAACTCTTCGGTGGGGCCTATCCGCCGGATATGGGTCACTATATCCGCCATAGCAAGCCCGGACAACCTATTTAGCTCAGCCCACTCAGCCAAATGATCGGTCGCGAAAGTGAACGCCCGGACTATGGAATTGAGACCAAAACAGCTCTTCCGTCTGGTGATCCTTCCGCTTCGAAATGCACTGTGCATCCGCCGCACTCACTGCTAAGTCCATATAAGGTCCTCCGACACCACAGTTGGCCCAGCTGAGCATATTTTGAATCCGTGAACCTTGGCGCAGCGTAAAAGGCTTGCCACAATCTCCCGCCCGGGCGCAGCTTTTCCTTCATGGCCCACATTGCAGAGCGGGCATTCTTGGTTTCAGCGGTGGCCTTCCGCAGGTCTTCCTGCCCCACTAGGCGCTCCTTCCCAAGAGCCTCATTGCGGTCGGTAGCCTCTTTAACTTCACAGCCATTTCGCTATCTCTTCCCTCGCTCCGGCAAGTGTGCGGCCTTTTCGCCGCTAACTCCTCGTCGCCTTCAAGGTGCCGCAGATCACTCCTTCCGCCTGCTCCTTGGCTTGAGGAAGTTCGCCCAAGACTCTCCACGGCAGCGCACTATCTGCATTTCACGCAAATTTTGTAAGGAGTTGGCTTCGCCCCTTACCATGTGTCCGCCAGATAACACTTACCTTGCGACTCATCAAGTCGCTCGCTGATCAGCGATGTCTTCATCCGCCACATCGAGTTGTCGCTTAGTTCAGCAACTCCATAAGTCCGGCTGGCCCCGGACGACCCGCCACCCGCATAGGCACGACGGAATTTACAACCTACGATTTTGATCCTCGCACGCCGTCGATATCGACAACCTACCGAGTCTCGTGGGCTACTATCTATACAGTAGCGCGATTCTATATGCAAAACTGTTAAAAGGTGTGTCATTTTACATACCTCAAACCCCGCCAAGAACTCCGACGGCATCATGCAACCGCCGGGCGGATTTAAATCCTTTCAATCACCACGCCATCAATGTGTGCTGACCTTCCGAGATAGACGCCTTCTCAAGCAGATCCTTCACCAGACACCAGCTTGGTGCCGAACTATCCGGCTTTGCCACACTCGGGGCTCCCTCCGTGGCGACACTTCAGGCTCGTCCGCCCTATCCAACGGCGCCGGACGGGGCGTCTCGCTTCTATCATCTCCGGACGAAGGTCCCCCAAGACGAGCTCATCTCCGAAGGACGGAGGTCCGAACTACAAGGTAAAAACTTTTGTTATCCTCAGAAGCATAAATAGGGATGTCCCTCATTATAAAACTCCTTTCTTTCTACTTACGGCTCGTTGGAGGGCTGGCTCATTGAGGAGATTGTGCGCTTGGGCTTCCCTGACGCAGGACCATCCGGCGAAGATTTCTTCCCCTGTTTAGGGGCTTTTTCCCCCGGTTCCTCGGAGGCAGTCCTCTTCTCCCCTTGTTAGGAGGGATTCTCGATCCCCCCTTGTTCAAAAGCCTCCTTAGGTGAGGCAGTAGCTTTCCTGCTTTCCCTTTCGCTTTCCTCCGAAGGCGCAACCTCCAGCATCCGTACCAGCACGGGATCCGGCGCGGTCTCGGGGAGGGGGGCCGGACACCGTATTAATTTTGCTTCCGCTACCCACTCCTGTGTAAAAGGATATCGGTCATAAGGCGGATCATTGAAAAGCAAACAAACGGTATGTCCGGACTTGGAACTACTTACTTGAGTATCCGGGCGATTGTAGCTTGGTCCAGCATCCTCGGTCAATTCCGGACGCACCTCTTGCGATCCGAAGAATAAGTTATACATCTCTAGGGGTGTCATACCCATGAAGTGTTGAAGAATCCGTGGGCCTCGGATTGAACTCCCATAACCGGAGAGGACGGCGTTTGCAGGGGTGAGACGCTTAATTAACATAACCTGCATCATCGCCACCATATCGATCTCCCTCGTTAAGAGATCTCGAACCGCCTGCAGTAGGGGCACGCCCTTTGACGGCCCCAGTTGAGCCCTTGGTTGACCCACGACATCAATCGTCATGGAGGTCCCGGGCGGAATAGGGGCGGCGGCTGTTGTCTGCGGCCCCTCGGAACGGTAATATAGAACCACTCTTGCTGCCACAGGCCAAGCTCCTCTTGGAAGGAGCCAGCGGGCCACGGGGCATCGGCTCTGCTACTTATGGCCGCCCCACCACACTCCGCTTGACGCCCCCCGATCATCTTCGGCGCCACATTGAAATTCTTCAGCCACAGGCCGAAGTGTGGGGTGACGCGGAGGAAGGATTCGCAGATGACAATAAATGCGGATATATGGAGGATGGACTCCGGAGCCAAGTCGTGGAATTCCAACCCATAGTAAAACATGAGCCCTCTCACAAAAGAATCCATTGGGAAGCCTAATCCCCGACGGAGGTGGGATACGAAGACGACATACTCGCCGGGCTCGGGGGTAGGGATGGCCTGCCCTTGGCAGCAACTGTGCGAAATCTCAGAAGATGGTACTTGGCCTCCGCAGCTTAAGCACGTCCTCCTCCGTGACGGAGGAGGGCATCCACCGGCCCTGGAGGTCGGAACCGAACCTCGTTGAAGGTCCAAGGCGCTCGAATCTGGGGCACTAGGTGCTGGAGCTTGGAGCGTCGAGAGGATTCGACGGAAGATCTAAGAAAAAGAAACGAGCCTTGGTCCCGTTATAAAGGGGGAGAATACCAAGAGCCGTCTCGTGACCGCTTGGAACTCGCCGATAGAGGGTGGCGAACGGGCGTTGGATTACCCATGCCCGTATTGATGAGAATCCCGGTTAAGGGGAAACACGATCGCTTCGACAAGACGTGCCAAGGAAACCTTTGCTAAATGCGCCGAGGTGGTAAAGTAAAAACAATTCGAGTAATGGCTTGGTAGTGGTGTGACGTCATTCCACGGAAAACGCCGGCGAGATTGAGCTTGTGTATATATTATTATTCTCTACGGTGGAATGTGGAATTTATTTTGCGAGCGGACACTATCCTGGTGTTTCCAATCTTCTATCATTTGGAGGAGGAACCCGCCTTGCAATGCCAAGCAATATACACGCCGGACTTATCGCCATTGAAGCCTCGCTCAGGCTACCGAGGAGTCCTGGATGAGGGGTGTTGAATAGCGGACTACCATCATCACCGAACTATCATTTGCCGGACTATCATCATCGACCGGACTCCAAGACTATGAAGATACAAGATTGAAGACTTCCCCGTGTCCGGATGGGACTTTCCTTGGCATGGAAGGCAAGCTTACGATACGGATATGTAGATCTCCTACCATTGTAACCGACTCTATGTAACCCTAGCCCTCTCCGGTGTCTATATAAACCGGATGGCTTTAGTCCCAGAGGACAACAATCACAACAACCCTTACAATCATACCATAGGCTAGCTTCTAGGGTTTAGCCTCCTTGATCTCGTGGTAGATCCACTCTTGTAAACATCCACAATATCAATATCAATCAAGCAGGACGTAGGGTTTTACCTCCATCAAGAGGGCCCGAACCTGGGTAAACATCGTGTCCCTTGTCTCCTGTTACCATCCGCCTAGACGCACAGTTCGGGACCCCCTACCCGAGATCCGCCGGTTTTTACACCGACAGGGACCTCGTGGAACCCCTTGGCATCAAGCTCGGCAACAATGTGCGGCTCCCAGCCCATCAATGCAACGGGGATGGGCGCCGCCAGTCGGGCGACGGAGCCGAACGGGAGCGGGACAAAGCGCGCGTCTTCCCGCAAGGCTAGTTCAAGCTCGTCCCAAAGCACCTTATGTTCTTGAGAGTTCGGCCAGGTGTCTTCCTCAGGAAACAGGAAGACTAAGGGCATACCATCGTGATGCGGCATGGCATACGTTTAGGCCAGGCTGGTTGGAGGTAAACGACAGGAGAATCGGAGAGGAAGAGAGAAGATTGTAGCAATATCAGGTAGTGCGGGATTGATTTTAAACTGCGGCGCCGGCGACATTAAAAGTGGGAGTAGTTGGGATGAAGGTTGGCGGCGGAGCCTGGTCAAAGGGCTCGCCTCCCGGTGAGCCTGCACAACGGTCTGCCCGCAAGCCTCCCTGTCAGTCGGCGCAGCGGTCTGCTCGCACGCCTCCCGTCGACTCACACGCTTGCTCGGACGGCACCTGCCAATGAGAAGCGGGACTCCTGGCGGCACGTAAACGCCCACGGTTTCAATAGTGAAAGCGTTCGCCTTAACGTGGTAGGTCGTTGTTCCAAAATACCTTGGCTCTTCATTTGTGCAACTTGTCATAAGCAGCTTGTCTCAAATTGAAGAAAAAATTAAGAAGTAAAATTTGTGCCATATCACGTGACCATGCTCAGTTTCAAGAATTTATGGTCACTTTTGGATTTTCTGAAATTTAAGATCCAGGATTTGAAACAATATCATAACCTGCATCATGCAATAAATTTTCAAGCCATACATCTGTCCTGTTCTATTTCTTAAGAAAGGATTTGGTCAAACATTTTGCTTAGTTAGACTTCAGACAAGTTATACATGCAGACTAAAAGGATAATCCCTCCGTACCCGTGCATTGCCTGATATATTAACTCAAGTACTAGGCACGAACATACGGGCTCAATTATGTGCTCATCCTAGTGTAGTAGTAGTAGTACTAGGCAATGCAGTTGACGGGTGACCTTGGCAAGCGGCGACCGAGGGAATTGAACCGTGCTCGGAAAGGTAGGTAACATTGTCTACTTACTAAAGCATCCCTTCGTTGTTCATCGGTAGTTATTATGGACCGGGGAGATGAGGGGAATTTCCTAGGGCTGGAATACTGGCTGCCAGATATTTCGACTCGAAACGCGGAGGCTTGATTGGTTGGGGTTGCCTAATGTGCGTACCACGCACGCCACCAGAAGGACACAAGCCCGGTTTTTATTTTTATTTTTTTAGGATCAACACGAGCCAAGGTCTGGCTGGTATGCCGTTGGGTCCTACCATTCGAGAATAAGAAAGGAACCTTTTAAATTGCCGAACGAATCTATGTGTATTACAATGCTCGTATTTTCCTTGCAAATATTAATCTCAACATGGTAATTGATTTATGACGAGTTGTTGAATTGGAGTGAGTTTGTGATATAGTGATCTCAACGTGGATTTCACATTTCACGGTATCCCTAGTCAGTTTTTTCATGCAAATTAAAATTTAAAAGATGAACAATATGGAGGCGAGAAAACTTTGTATGTATCAAGCATATGACCAAACACAACACACACACACACACACACACACACACACACACACACACACACACACAGAGAGACACACACAGACGAACACAACAACAATCCAATAAGTATAGTGCATCTGTTTTTACAAACCATGCATGTATGATACAAATTCAAAAGTACTCCTTCAGTTCCTAAATATTAGTCTTTTAGAGATTTCAACAAGTGACTACATACGGAGCAAAATGAGTGAATCTACACTCTAAAATATGTCTATATACATCCTTATGTGCCAGCCCATTTGAAAATCTCTAAAAAGACTAATATTTAGGAACGAAGGGAGTAAAATGTAAGACATGCATGGTCATCAATTCAATATTTAAAATGAACATGAAACTGAAACATGAATATTAAGTCTAGTACTACAGTACATGCAAATGTTGTGTTTAATTAGGCGGAGCTATGATTGTCGGGGGTCAACCCCTTGACCTTAGATAAAATTGTGAAGCTCTCTTTAGGGTTGTTTAGATTATATTTGTCCCCACCCTCCCAACCACCGATTGGTTGGGCACCCCCACCCCTCCTCCCCAGGAGAATATCATGTGCCCCGATACCTTATATGCTATAAGCCGATACGAGTTGCTTGGAGCTTGTAGATCTAAGATATAGCAGCACACATGATGTCTTAATATTTTTACAGGAAACCTTGATGAGTTTGAGAATTGTCGGAGTAAGTGACCACGG
This sequence comes from Aegilops longissima, assembly GCA_021605205.1. Taxonomy (NCBI): domain Eukaryota; kingdom Viridiplantae; phylum Streptophyta; class Magnoliopsida; order Poales; family Poaceae; genus Aegilops; species Aegilops longissima. Next base: position 98,538 of record JAHIAM010001779.1, read on the forward strand.
GTAGCCTAGCCGGCTCCCCCTGGGGCTTATGAAAAAATTACAAGCCAATCAAGCCATCCAACATCCAAGACGCTGGGCCGCCTTCCCCTGGCCGGCTACCATTCAGGCCTGCTGTCAGGAGGCGGCCTGGCCCCAAGACCTACAGAAGAAGGCCATGAGAGGGCCGGCTTCCTAGGAGCCGACTACCAGAGGGCCGACTCCACGTAGCCGGCCACGAGAAGGCCGACTCCAAGAAGCCGGCTACCCCGCAGGCGGCCAAGGCCGCCCCCTCAGAATCTGCACCCACATATGGTGATGAGATGACAGTGAAGCCTGCCACCCCCGCATCCCGGAGCACGCGTGGCTACAGTGCGTCATACGGGGCAGCCATCACCCGTCCGGCGCGGCACTGTTGCCATGTTGGCCGTGAAATCACCCACGACAGTGTGTCACAAGATTACTCACATGGCGGCGGCCCTCCGTCGAGAGATGCCCAAGCTGCTCTGCCTCCCCAAATGGGCCCGAGATATGGCCGGCTTCCCATAGCCGGGCTTGTTTCTCCTCAAGGAAGCGCCCATTAAGGAGACAAGAGGAGGTGAGGCTACAGTGATCGCCGCAAGGCGGTGGTAGCATCAGAGCCATGCTACTCCCCACAAAGCCCTCATCATCGTGGATTGAGGCAACAGAATCAGCCCCCAACAAGGCTCCTCAACGGTGGGGGCCAGCTTGTCGACCAGATGCAAGCGGCCAAGTGAGAAGCCCATGATGAAGACACTGACGGCTAGGGCCCATGCCAGTCGAGTATTATTGTACCCCGGGGTAGGCCTATATAAACCCCAGTGGCACCCATGCAAAGGGTGGATCTCTTTAGAGTTTTAGACACCACATAGAGGAAAAAGGAGCTAGCTGCCCTTCTTCTTCTTCCTCACATCGAACAGCTCAAGGAGAATCTTGTAGCAACTCGCTCATCTAGTGATCATGGGAGACCCCGCAGAGCAGCAGAGGGGTGTTATTCCACAGAGCCCCAAGTTGGGTAAGATTCGCGTGCGTATGTTCGCCATCCTATTTCCAGCCACCGATGACGCCTTATTGGCTCCCACTATGATTATTCACCTGCTAAGGCGTCGCACCTACCACCCGACATTTGGCGCCCACTGGGGCCAGGTGCACCGCCTTCCGAGACCTGTTCGACGGAACCCTTCCTCCCTGCTGGCGTAGCCAGCCCGCACGCCTTGATGGCGCTTGCC